>NQII01005015.1:116977-153935 GCA_002778355.1 Clitarchus hookeri | reverse complement strand
GCGAGCTTCGCTCAGAATAGACTCCTGACCTCGTCTCGCGGCGGGGGACGTGCGAAATATGCTCCGTCCCGCCTTGCCTTGCCCACCTGGAGCAACGTCTACTGTGACTCGTCCGTGTATCAGTGAACATTCGTTACAGCCCCGCCTATTACAGGTTGTTCGCGGTAAACTGAGCGCTTTTGAAAGCCCTGCCTGAGATCTACTTGCATACACATCGTGTATACTTCCATCAAATGCAAAGTCAACATTGCCGTTGGCCTCTTCACTTTATTCATGCGTCGGTCAAGTGAAACCTTGGAATTATTTGAAAAGTTAATATTCTACAAATTTGATAACTTTTACATTTATAATCATTAGAAAAACAGAAAGCAAAATGATTAACATCTTTATTCACATATGTTTACCTAGCACTTTTAATTCCCCCCCCCCTTTTTTATACATATTCACGTGTATTTACTTTGTTGTTACATAATTATACACATATATCAGATAATAAATGAGGAAATAAAACTAAGAGAAACCTGAATATTATTTAATTAAATAATAAAAAATGTAATGAACAAAAGTAACAAGGTCAGTAATTAATATTAATGTGAAAAATGACATTTTTTGCTGTGAACTATTTGTCTAAAGTTTGGAGTAAAGTTGGTGCAAGGTATGGCCATTACATCCTGGAGATGTTCAACGGTAAGTCGAGATCGGAATTTATTTTTAATGAAGTTCATCTTGGAAAATGCTGCTTCACAAATATATGTTGACCCAAACATAGTACAAAGTTTCAAAGCTAATTTTTTTAGTTCTGGGTATGTATTACCACACACAAATTTTATCCAAATCTCTTGGCAAGAAACTTACGTATTTTTGGGTTTTAAAACAGTATTTTCTTGGAAATCAATCAATTCCATCTGGAGAGTAGCTTTATTACTCCCGAAAACATTTGCAGCTTCAGTGCTCCATTCACCATCAGGTTGCAGAGAGTAAATGTTGCTGAGGATTTCGACGACATTCTCAATTTTCTTAAAATCTACGAATCTGTTTTCAAATTCCGATTTAAGATCCTTCATGAACGTCTTGTATTGGCCGACATAAATCTCGTCGTCACTGTTGACTATTTTTTTTTTAATTAGGGAAGTGCAGACGTTCATTATCAAGATCGTTATTAAAAAGATCGAGTTTTCGCGAAAAGCTTCTTACTTCTGACAGAAGCTCCCATACAAGCTTTCCTTTGCCTTGAAGTTTAAGGTTCAGGCCATTGATGTGTTTTAAAATATCCGCTAAGAAAGCGATGGAAGTTACATTGTTTTTTCGCTTAGAAAACTTAAGTAGGCGTTTGCTGAAGTCTGATCAATATTGAAGAGAAACGTCTTCAAGTCTTCTAAAATGCTGAAGAATCTTTGCAAAACGCAGCCTTTGCTTAACCACCTNTCAAATGCTGAAGAATCTTTGCAAAACGCAGCCTTTACTTAACCACCTTACATTATTATGCAACAGTAGATCGTCACATTGTGCATCAACCTCGTCAAGAAATGATTTTAATTCACGATGTTTCAGTGATGATTTTGCACGAAGAAAACTTACACGTCTTGCATAATACTCTCGAGATTAGGATTAAGTTTACAGCAAAGCACAGTTTGATGTATGATGCAGTGGTAGGAAATCTAATTTTCATTACATTTTGCATTGGTACTCAATAGGTGAACTAGTCCTTTTTTGGTCCCAACCATCGCTGGCGCACCGTCTGTGATTACTGATAAAAAGTTTTTCAAGTCTAACTCATCTTTATCGAAATAATCCATTACCGCCTTGAACATGTCTTCTCCTCGGGTTCTTTCTAATAACGGCAAAATAACCAATAACTCCTCAACAAAAGTTTCTTTTATTTTGTCCAGGTAACNTTGAACATGTCTTCTCCTCGGGTTCTTTCTAATAACGGCCAAATAATCCATAACTCCTCAACAAAAGTTTATTTTATTTTGTCCAGGTAACGAACAAAAACAATCAGTTGTGCTTTATCAGTAACGTCACATGATTCATTCATTGCCAAGGCATAATAGTCTGCATTCATTGACTGCCGTTCAACATCACAATGATTTTCGTCTGCCAAAACGTCAGTATTTCTTGTGTTAGTATACGCAGATAACGGAATCCTTCGAATAGTTTCAACAACATATTTTCTTTTCTAAAACAAAACATTGCCTGCCTCGAGCATGTATTCCTTCACCATGTCTGCATCGGTAAATGGTTTCATGTGCTTAGCAAGAGTCCAAGAAATACGTAAAGAAGCTTCACCGCATTGCTCCTGCTCAGTCAGTGAACGACTCATGACCTGGGTCGAAGATGTGTAACTTGACGATAAACTTGCAATTTTAGATTTACGCAGGTTACTACCAAGTGGAACTTTTTTGGCAAATGATTTGTGTTTGGTTCCATAATGTCGTTTTATATTCGAGCTTTTAATTAACGCCACTGTTTGTTGACAAATCAAGCACGTTGGTACTGCTTCAGCACGATTTGGCAGTGTAAAGCAATATAAATCGGTCCATTCTGGCAAAAACTGTCTATTTTTGACCTCTACCTTTCTTTTTTTCGGGTCCATTAAAAAAAACTCACAAATGTAAGCAGGAACTTAGCTCTTAGCGTAGGCAAGTAAACGTAAGCGCGCGTGGCGTTGGCGTCCGTCACTCAAAAGCACAGCAAAACACTGCCCGCGTGCGCGTGGTTACCCCTGCTACGTGCAACCCCCCTCCCCTTTCCATAACAATCTTTCTGAGCCGACTGGAGATCTCGCTCGCACTCCGCCAACTGCGTCTCCTCGCATCGTCCGTTGTCGAGTCGACAAAGACAAAGACAAAGCGTGGGCTAAATTAAATTACGTACTCAATAATACAAGTCAATTTATAATATGTCATATATTGTACTGTTTACTTAAGGTCCGCACAATATGGGTCGGCGGTCCGGATCCGGACCGCGGTCCGCCATTTGGTGACCCCTGCTCTACACTGTAACAAAAATTCTGGTTAACTTCTTAAACTGTAATGGAAGTTTTTAGCCTATACATTGTATTTATATGATACCACATGTCTGACTGCAAGTGTAGGAATGCTGAGCGTTGTTACTATACAAGGTTGAGGACTTCACTACGCATTTGACTGTTTCGTGAGCGAATGTAGAAACGCTACCACGGATGTATGAGAAAATGGTTTACCATTCGCACTTTATCGCTATTCGTATACATTGATACGGTAATTTTACGAATAATTTCTTAAAGTGTACGTGTGCATACCTTCAACTTTCCTTTGGTTAAGGGCCACGGTTCTTGGCGTGAAGACGTTGTTGCATTTGACATTGACTTGCCGGCCATAACTAGGTTACTTCCAGGCGTTAATGCCTGAAAATCTGTGGTAAGCGTGTCGGCATCTAAGACGTGTAGCAATCAAAACCATCCATTCACGAAAGTGTATGTGAGCAATCGTGTTTTGAAATACGACTCGTCAGTAAGTATTTTCGAGGTGCTGTGATGTCCCTACCAACATTCGAAGGTTGATCACGTGTCAGTATAAAATTTTAAAAAGAAAACTATGTTATCGCTACATTAGGATCATATTCTTCCCATAAAAAGTAACTACTATCAGCCACTATTAATAAAATAATGCAGATTTCTTAAATTCACAATACATGGGACTATTCTCCTTTCTCTGTTGCCAAAATTACTCGGTTTATATGATCTGTGTTTACGTTTAAATATCTATATGCAGTTACACAAAGGGATATTTCCAAGGTTCGTTTCGACGTTGTTCGATAATCACGAACCAGCTAAACGCACGCACAGTCTACGAAATTTGTGTTTCATCGTAAGGGGGGGGGGGGCTAAATGCTACGACGACGTAATGAAGATTAGGTAATGATAACTAAAGTTCAAATATCAGCAAGAGTAAATATTTCTGAGCAACATGTTAGTAAACAATTGCGAGGAAAAATTTATAAATTAAAACGCGCTGAAGGGGCGTTGGAATAGGGAGGGGGGGTGGATAGATGTATAGAATGGAGAAGATCACGCGTGTGCTGGTAGGCAGGCTTTTCCTTTAAAAAAAAATCATCACCCTTGCCAGTGACCAACCCTACTCCTCAACAAGAAGCGCTCTAGCAACCAGATGCCACATAAAATAAACATTTTGTTTGACTTATATCTTATGAATGTGTAAACACGTAAGGTGAAAACGGAAAAATTAAAATAATTACAGAAAATTTTAAGATTATTTTCATTTCACAATTTAAGTTTATCATAATAAATTTTTCGCTGCTTTCTAAAATCAAAATTGTTCAACGTGCTTCATAGCCCTATCCCTTTATTTCTATATGTCTAAAATCAGATCTAAAGAGGCAACTGATATTTTTGGTGTCCTTTAATTCTTTGCACTCTGTACACATGTAATGGCATTTAGGACAAGGTAGAATTATCTCACTTATATCCTGCATTACAGGGAGTGCCATTTCTGATAACCACTGTCGTATAGGTTCGCACGACATTTGACATGCCTACTCCATAGAATAAAGTTTATTACTGGCCGGCTGGCTGTCGGCTAATGGAATGCTGAATTGGTTGTCCCTCAATCAAATATTCTTTCATGTGTAGCCAGGCAATACAATCTATATTGTTCCCTTCGCGAATTTTTTTTTCAGTGGCGGAGGTATTTTCCTTTTCACTGCAGCCTGAATTACACTCTGGCATAGTGTTCCAAATGTTAAATGTGCTCTAGATGAAGCGGCTCAGAGATGAGTATAAACATTAATTAAAACTTTCTCTGCTCAACCCTGCGACTCAACACACGAACATGGCATTTTGTTTAGGTATGACATATTAACTCCCCAACTTTGTGCCAGTCATCTATCCGAAGGGAAGAAGGAGGGGGGGGGGGAGTATTGTGGCTTAAGAACAAATCCCAACTCAATCTTATTCCTGAAAATTGCACAATCATCCCCACATTACCCCGGGTCCGAAATCAGAACTCTTGGAACGGTTCGCTGGCGTCCCGTCCAACAACACTACGGAGGTCAGACATCAACGCGAAACAACAGTGCTTGTGTTAGGTTAGAGACTCAGAGCTCCATGAAGGTTACGGCTTCTTATGAGACGTGAGCAGGCAGTTAAAGGCACCACAGTGAAGAAGCCGGTACCGGAGACATCACTAGCAAATACCTGGGGTCATATTTGTTAATAATTTACGACATTCACATCTAGACACTTTTTATGTGGCATCAAATTTGGAACACCTTTACGTCATCGAAACGCTACGAAACATACCGTGACATATTATAGCAGGCGTGTCCTTACCCAAAAACTAAAAAACAAAATGTCTGCTCAAGTTTACGTGCCGAGCTCTTTCGCGATAATTCAACCAGTCTTTGTTGTCGCATCGTCAACCCAGGACTAATACTTCAGCTTTATTTTCAANACTCTTTCGCGATAATTCAACCAGTCTTTGTTGTCGCATCGTCAACCCAGGACTAATACTTCAGCTTTATTTTCAATATTGCGTTCATTTCATGTGAAAAAAAGTAATTCGTATGATTAATTTTCCTCTACCCTTGGGAATATTTTGTATAATAGTCTTACATGCCGCCACTCCGCGTCGTTTCCTTCGCCCACGCCTTTCAGAGTGCGAAGTGCAGTGCCTCAAGGGCATCACCGATAACAGGAGAAGCGCACACAGAGTGGCAGGTTGTGCTTTTGTCTTTGGGTTCTTCACGTTCACCCCTCGGGTGCGTGCTTATGTCAGTAGTAAGAGAGCACGCTCGTAGGTTCGAACAAGCCGCCCGTGGAATATTAGCGTGCGTCTCGATAAGCTTAAGAGGTATCGTGCCACTTTCCTTATGTGAGGATCAAACGTCTAGGGTTATAGTTCCAAGATTGTTCTGATCATTGCCCTTGCCTTCCTCAGCGTGACTCGTGGAGCGAGGAACCTTCTGGATCGGGATGACTGATATATATATATAAGCCGCAGAAGACCTCCGAGTTGACAAGTATAGAGTATGGGGCCTTTTACGGCTTTAAGTGCCAGGTGTGTTGAGATCTGATTTGATTTATTTCGCCTCCTGGTAACATACAACAAATGTGCTGGGAGTTGTCAATTANCAGGTGTGTTGAGATCTGATTTGATTTATTTCGCCTCCTGGTAACATACAACAAATGTGCTGGGAGTTGTCAATTAGTACAATACATGTTACAGTATTACTGTACATATATACAGAAAAAATATGATTAAATATTTATATTTGTTAATGTTTTAAAAACTATAATACAAAGTAACACATGTATAATCAAGTTAATGAAAACAAACAACAATAAAATTACAATTAGAGAGCCGTATTAACAAGATAACCTTTTAAATGTGTTTTAAGTATTGATAACCTACTAGTTTTAAGGATTGATTGCAGATGTGGTAATAGTTTGTCGATTTATTTGCTGGCTGCAACAAATGGACTGACCTTACATGTATTAAGGTCTATAAAAAAAACAGGATGCATATCTGAAATCCCTAGTATTGTATAAATAAATATCCTGATTTGTTATACTGTATATGTTGCATTAGTTAAGCCAAATATTATTGTATGATAGATTTATAGACTAGGTAAAGTGAGTATTCTTATGTTTTTAAAATGGGGTGTGCCAGCGAAGCGACAAGCTGCGGCGACAAGAGTGATCAGCGTGAGCGAAGTCTGCGAGAATCTGTGTATTGGAGAGTGAGATTGGTCTACGTGACGGTGGGACTGGACGTGTGAGTGACGGACATTTGGAATGTTCGCAAAAGACAGTTGGATTGAATGTGTGTAAATAATACGCGTGGATTAAGTGGCTGTATCCAATATGAATACAGTGATGAGGACTTCAATCGGAATTGAAATTAACATCAGATATTGCGCTCACTGAGAATAACAAGTATTAATAGTAGAGATAGGTAGTTTAAAGCTTTAAATAAAAGCTGGGGAACATTTTTGTAGCGTTATAAATAATTTTAAAATTTTGATTTCGTTCTTCTATTTTTATTAAGACCTCCATCCCTCAAGAACTCGTATACCCACTCTGGCGTCTTGTAACAATATCTTCAGAATGGCTATTTGTATTTCCCCAAGTTATACACAACATTTTAAAACTTTTCCTTTTTTATAAAAATAATGCTTTTATTTAACGGAAAACACCTCCTGTCATGTAGTTTACAATTTTAAACCAAAATAACTTCCTTATTTAAAAAAAGAGCTCTGTGGGGAAGGAAATTCGGGGGTCGGAAAATTATATAGGATTGTAGTAACATATTCCTTACTGTGTTTTCATTTTGGTGTTAATATTACCTTCAGAGGCGACGGCATAATTTTTAGCACTGTTATAACGTATATTAACTGTCAACGACAACGATAATTTAGGGATACTTAGTCAGAGAAAAGGCGGGATTATAAGTCACATATTTTGTACAAACATGTTTTTGATCCTCCATTTTTCTTTAGCAAAATTTCTTAGGCAACCAAGAACATAATAAATTTAAGGCGTAAATTTTTATGAATAGTAAAAATAAATTTTTCAGTACACGAAATAAGTACACAATAAAATATTAATAACTTTATTATTTATTATTTTTACTATTAAAAAGTAGTTCACAAAGCTGCGTCTGTACCCTGAAAAAAGTCTGTAAATGTAAATATAGACTATTTAAAATCTGGAATTACAAAAAAAAATCCTTTTTTCTCTTTGTTGGTTGTCGGACATATAGTGCCTCTATCGGAGGATTAATTTTTATTTTTAAATTTTTGTTAGAATACACTGTTGAATTGCAATCGAGGTTTTTATAATCACAGTCCGTAATGAATGAGCTTGTAACACACGTTTTTTATAGTTATAATAATGAATAATTATTCACGTAATCTTTATGTGTAACAGGCTCAATATTATTTTTCACATGGTTTATTTTATTTTGTGGCAAGAGATATTTATTTGTTTTGAAACAGAGTCCGTAATATTTATTTTGTTATGCAACAGTGTTTTTAATCGGCCGCATATTTATATGTATTTCTGTTTCGACATTGTGTACGCGTACTTACAAGGCCATATGACTCTTTGCATTTTTGATCGTAGGTGCAGTTTTTAAGTGGCAGTGCAGAAGATTTTGAATTGAAACCCTCGTGATTGGCCAGTTTTTGAAGAACGTTCGTAAGTTAAGTTTTCGAGAAGGAAGGTGGACATCTTGTTTCACGACGCCAAGCAGCCAGCCTGGGTGGGCTGTGTACCAGGCCCTAAATTTAGATTTTTCTTAAGGAAGTCTGAGTTTGCACCCCTGAAATTGCAGGCCTTCTAATAGAGACGAAGACGCGAGGTGTTGTGAATAATAAGTAGGCCTGTATTGCCTCCCTCCGCGTAGCTTTCAGACAGGTTAGCTATAACTCGTGCGACCTCCGTTAAGTTGCCATTGAACTGTTTGTTAGCACCGTAAGCCGTGTGCTTACATATAGGGAAGACGTCACCCAGGGCTGCTGCGCATCCGGGGAGATGCCCCGTCGGTGTACCTGATCATCGGAAACGTCTAGATCTTCAAATTATACGTTTTGACCACTAATTTAAGCTAATAAATTCCAAATAAAGTTTTTCACATCAACACCGTTAATAAACCTTCTGGGACATTTCTCACCCCACCATGATGGCTTTCTTACGTACACGACTTTTTCTGACATTTACTACGGCAAACTTGATCTGAATCCTTTCTCTGCCGCTAACTATTGCCAAAGTCTTATTTAAAGTAAATATTTTTGGAAGGAATATTAAAGATTTTTGACGTGATATTTAAACTTCTCCAGTACTAATTTTTTTAACCATCACGAGGGCAATAGTGTTCCAAAGGCCACAACCCAAAGCAGAATAATATTTCAATTACATTGTTAACATTTTCGAAGCAACAGATAATATGCTATTTTGTAATGTCATCTGGACGAAGTATTTAGTTTTTCTGGTGATGGTCAAGCAATTCTGAGCACAATTAAAATTCCAGATAATTTTGAATGCAAACGCCCACTGTTGTCATTCTGTAGTCGTGGCAAGTTTTCTCCTGGTGTTCCTATTTGTGTATATGTTTGTCCTGTCCACGAGTATTTTGTTACCAGACTGCATTGTTGCGGAGTGTACAAATGGTTACACTTTACTTCAGATTGGTAAGGCCAAGTGTGTGTATTCCTACTTACTGTCTGGACGAGGCCGGGCATAGTAACTACTCAGACTGCCTTCAGTCGTCACTTAAGTGCATTTAAATTCCCGTTTTCGCACTCTTTCTGAGTTACCAAAGAGTTGAAGGGTCAGTAATTCTGGTTTTCAATAAGCACAATTATTTCGTACTCATTTTGGACAGTCTTGACTGCGCATCTGGGGTTTACACTCTAGCCAGAAAACCAGTTATACGAGCTATAGCTGTCGCAACGTCATCCTTATACACCCAGAGGTATAATGAACACCTTTCTCTCTCTGTCTATCACTATTCTGCATTCTATCGTCGTTCTGCCACATCGCACATTGGGGCCTTGCTTTGTTGGATGATGTGTTTGCAGTGTCAGTGAGGCAGTGTCGTTACACATTAAAAGCTGAGAAGCGGAAGTGAGACAACATTTTATCTATATATATGTATATATAAACACATTAATTTACCTGTTTAGAAATTTTGTTTATGGACAAAAACGTTACTCTTACATAAACCTGACATGCAGTCGTCGGGTGGTGCATAGCTAAATGTATATATAAACACATTAATTTACCTGTTTAGAAATTTTGTTTATGGACAAAAACGTTACTCTTACATAAACCTGACATGCAGTCGTCGGGTGGTGCATAGCTAAATGTATATATAAACACATTAATTTACCTGTTTAGAAATTTTGTTTATGGACAAAAACGTTACTCTTACATAAACCTGACATGCAGTCGTCNATGGGTGCATAATTGCATTAACTATAATAAATGGAGTACCAATAAAAAAATACTAAACAAAATTCAATCAATTAAAAAATTTATTATTTTAACTAAAAAAAATTATGAATTAAAATAAAATGTTAATTTTAAATTTAAAATAAATTTTTTAATTTAAATAAAAAATATGTGCGTAAAATTTGCAGTTGTTCCCGTCAGAGGCATTAAACGATAAATGAGGCTGGCTTGAAGCGGAGCGAGTTGCCTTACACAAAGGACCTCCCTGCCACTTGTGGCCAGCCGGGAGTATAGCTAGAGTGAGGTGATGAGGGCTGCAAGAGAGACAGAATGGAGACGGGAAAGGAAATGCGGAGTATCCCGATATAACTCCAAGACTAGACTACCCACAGAAGAGCCACCGAAAAATGCGTGCCTTTAAGTCTAAATTCGAACTGGAGGCATTAGCAATGNACTAGACTACCCACAGAAGAGCCACCGAAAAATGCGTGCCTTTAAGTCTAAATTCGAACTGGAGGCATTAGCAATGAGAACTATTTTGCTACCCCCATAAACTTCCCTAATGAACTACTAGGTGAACACCGGTCACATAAAAATTCAGCTGCAATGTTGATGTATTTTCCCAAGTGATTTTCTATTCCCGTTCGTAGTAAATGCCGGTATAGTTCCTTTGGCTAATACGAAACTATATAATCCTCTGTCTGCGAAATTTGTTGTGCTTTAACTAACCAAAGTCATTGGTTATTACTGAAAGCGTTCAAATACCAAAAGAGTACTAGGTAAATAACAAGTTGCCTTATCTCTTCATTCCCGTTACGCAAGTAATCAGATATATTAGCCTGGGTAAAGACAAGTAGTTTGAATTAAGGGAATGTAGAAGTAATGTAAAGCTTAAGGAAAGTAATAAGTATAATAAAAAAACAAACCGTTTCAGAATAAAAATAAAACTGTCTTTACTGCCTAACCTTGTTGCTCAGTACTACAGAGAAATACCATTTTTTTAATTTTTACCTGCAGTTGATATAGATATTATTTTCACTCCTCACGTAATAACCCCAAGTTAATTCTAAATAAGTATATAGGAATCTATTCAATGCAAAAGTAAATTGTGTACTGTCAAATACATACTGATATAATGCGCAAGATGTATAAATAACTAAACAGACATATTTAGTATACATTAATTCGTGCTAAAAACCCATCCGTTAAATAAATTGCGTCAGAAAGTGTCTGATGTAGGGAGTAGAAATTATTTTGAAACAACAAACTAAATTAAAGGATAAATAAAATACTTAAAAAAAAATAGTCAGTNGTAGGGAGTAGAAATTATTTTGAAACAACAAACTAAATTAAAGGATAAATAAAATACTTAAAAAAAAATAGTCAGTTCATTAAAATGTCTTCAAGTGTATATTATCAGGTTTATTTTCAGTCTTTTTAATGTTCTAGACTTTAAGAGATAGTAATGAAATTAAGATTTTCGTTCCAAAATTTGATTTTTCTTTAGTCATACAAGNGACTTTAAGAGATAGTAATGAAATTAAGATTTTCGTTCCAAAATTCGATTTTACTTTAGTCATACAAGTGCCTGGTAAAGTAAATAATTTTAGTTTTTATCAAAGGAAAAGGGCGGTGCTGCAGAGCAGGAGAAGTAAGCTTTGGTGATAATTTGTTTTAATGTAATAATGGTTATCTTAATTTTAGGTAAAGTATTGAAATGCCTTATTAGGTGCCCAGACACTTATGTTCGTCAGTAAGTGGGCCAATCTCATACTGCATTGGTTGTTCATAATTAGAGACTCACTTAAGGAAAATTAATTAACTTAGAATAAATACAGTTTGATAGTTTAATGCATGATAAACGCATGACTCTCAGTTTTTTTTTATTTACCTTGTACGTGATTTCAAATCAGCATCAAGCGGCCTGATTTTGGTCACATAATTTCTATATCACAGTNCGACTTTACAGGCAACCATTTTTTTGTTTAGAAGAGCGCTGCGGAGAAGTGCTAAAATATAATCTGGTTACTGCCGTACGAAAGTGTCTTCCTAATAACGTGTCTTGTACGGAATTTAATGTCTAAAAGTATTTTAACGATTCATTGTAAAGGCAGAAAGTGTAATGGTTTTTGTTTTTATAAAAGTAAGTTTTTAATTGTACTAATTATATTTTTTTTTTTTTTTTTATGGCATTTCAGATTTTTCCTTTCGGTTTGCATGTTTTACATACTTCTAGTTTAACTGGTATTAAGCGTTTTGTATAGTTAAAACTTGTAATATATTTAGGTGTTTAAAATTTGTGGAACTTCTGGAAATTGTAAATCAGAGAAGTGGAAATGAATAAACGAAATAATCTATACCAGCACACAGAAAGAGATGTTGAGCTATATGATAAAGCCAANGAGAAGTGGAAATGAATAAACGAAATAATCTATACCAGCACACAGAAAGAGATGTTGAGCTATATGATAAAGCCAAGATATAGTCCAAGTAGTCCATCCACATGAAGGTATTTGAAAGTAGCCACCCTCGAAAATAAAGCCAGTAAAAATAAAAATTAATTGAATGCAATGGAATCGAATCGAAAGAAAATTTCAAACCGATATTATAACAAAAACATTAAATCAAATATGATGCAACTTGGCATCCTGTTGACAGAGATACCATTAAAGATGTAACCAGAAACGTAAGCACTAATAGTGGGACAATTACAATTACACGCGTGCCTTACCCGGGACTGGAACACCCAAAACCCCTCGGACCGTAAGCTGGCTTGCAACCGACTGTATTAAGGATGTAGGATTAGGGGCCTCAACTTCGGTTGTAATCAGTCTTAATGTCTTGGTAGCCGGGTGTTACTAAATATAATGGAACAAAAATAATTAGGGGTGCCTCTTGACACGCAACACTTGCAGAACACACGCCACAGATTTAACATCTGTGATATGAAAATTTATATTGTCATACAATTATGTATAATTTGTTTGGAACATTACTTTATTGGACGAATTACGATGGTGTCCACTGCTCTTTTAATGTTGTTGTTTGATAACTCAAAATTCGCTCAGCACTCCGGAGTCTCCATCCATGGAAACGGTACACCGACAGACATAGTGTCATCTGCTCTTGCTTTAGATTTATTGCAAATTAAAGCATTTATCACCACCACTGTTAAATAATACCCCTCTCTGGAATCATCCCCTCCCTTTGATATTAGAGACCGTGTGTTATTGGGTGCTGTGCGTGCCACCCACCTACCACGTAAAGGAACCTATTATTTAGAAATTAAAACCACCGAAGTGGCAAACGTCAGTTCGCAAAATTGGGAAAACCTGCTTGTACGCGAGCAGCCCATGCACAGTTTCCATATCAGACAACCTCCGTAATGCACCCGCAGATTCACGAGGTCCACATGAAGTCTCTTTATTGTTGTGTGCAGTTGGCCCAATCTGGGCCAGCGTTCAGATAACTTCTATGTAGCAAAGTACAATCTGCGCATAAGCGGTTCAGTTCTGAGCAACCAACTGTACCCCAAGCATGCCGGCACCATCAGTGGCAGCAGTGGCGCACTCACTTACTACTTCCGGCCCGCCGTAAGTTAACCAATTGTCGTCAGCCAACTGTTGGTAAGATACTTGTGGCTCAGCTATTGATCACGTGTGGCCCATCTATTGTTACTTACAACCCAGCTAATTTCCACATGCGGCCCACTTAAAATCAGGTTGCCGTGCATTTTTAAAACAAAAAAAATTATTACTCTCTTTCACCCAAATAAGAATTATTCACTTCACATTTTCGTACAGTTATTTCACAATTTCTAAATTGCTTTGGAAGAGTATGGTATCGAACAAACAACCCTCCACTTCACGGTTTAGAATGCTACCAACTGCTCTTCCATGTATTTGTGTTGAACATTTTAAGTTAATCGCAATAATTTCTGCACACAAAAGTTGCTATATGAATTTTACTCGAGACACAAGTAACAGCTGGCATGCCATAAATTGCCCATAAGCTTGCTGATAATGTTACTTCAGTAGGAAACAGCAGTTGGCATGTCATAAGCTTAGTGCTCCTATGTCCCCGTACCCAGCAGTAAGCAACAGTTGGCATGCCATAAATGGCCCATTAGCTTGCTGCTAATATTTTTTCCAGCAGTAAGCAACAGTTTTCATCCCATAAATGACCCATAGACTCGCTTCTAATATTTTCTCGGTAGTAAGTAACAGTTAGAATTTTGTCTTTCGTTTGCTTGTGGGACTTCTGTTGAATTATAATAATCATTGTGAGAGCATTGGTCCATATTACGATTGTTTACAAAATAGGTAAAGTCACTTTTATTGCGAAGACCTGATTGTAAACCATATAAGAAATGCTGAAAGTCATAAATAAATGGGAACGTTTGCCATCACTGCCAACAGTTGGCCAACTGTTGTTAAATGCTTGTTGTTTGCTACTTGGGGGATCGACCGAAAACAGTGAGGCTTAGGGTACTTACACAAGGAGACTTTTTCGTTAATTGTGACATGCTGATGAATCATCCATCTGGAGATTATGCTGAAATAAGAGTAGTAATAGTGATTATTTTTATGAACTAATTTGAGGACAGTGACAGGTGTTGTGGTGTTCGCAGATCTTTGTTCCGTTACACAGCATCCAGAAACTCGGTGTTCGATTGTAAATATTCTCTCTAATAATTATAATAAACTAGTTCGTCAGATCCAACCTCAAAAATGTGTACTGCCCTTAGAATTCACTTTAGACCATAGGTAGTAGCATATTTTCAACTTCCTTTGTTCTGATTAACCTGCAGCCGAAGTTTGTCAGACGAATTTAGATACCTTATGTACACTGTTGATTGAACAAAATATTTTGTTGGCAATCAAATTTTGTTAGCCCGACACATAGGTTTTGTGGACTCAAGTGAGTAATTTTTTAGATGAATGAAATAACTTTTATCGCTTTTCACTCAACTTAAATTTTTATTTAGCCATGCACAATCAAGTAGGTATTTTGTTGGCTGGAGCAAACCTTTCTCTGGGTGTACGATGAGATTTGTTAAGCTACGAGAAGCGATATTTATTAATATTATTTTATAATAGTTAATTCCATAAGACGCGAACCAGCGATGTAATGATTCAAAGCTGAGTATCGACGCCTGACGTGTTTACGACGCGCACGTAACGCAAAGCGCAGCAGAGAAAGGAAACGTGCTGCTCGCCTATGTGATGTACGGCTCACAAATGTCAGGCCGACTATTGCTTCCTACAGTTATGGCGCGGCTCCAAGACGATTTCCCTCGGGCGCCTTGACGTCACGTGTTTCGATATAGCGCGGATAAATCCAGCGCCGCCAGCCGGTCGCTTGCGTCTTGCGCGGCTGTCTGGGTGGAAAGGGACATTCGTTTGGAAAGAATCCGTCTATTGACACGGCGGATGAGCGTCTCGGCGGTACAGTATAGTCCGTGCTTCTAGCGAAAGACCCGGGGGGCCCATGTTTGAAAAAAACACTCGAATTTTCGTATACGAAGATTTTCCGTAGACGAACATCCGTGTAGATAAAATGGTATGCTCCACTGCGTATCGTCACTANTGTTCGTATACGAAGATTTTCCGTAGACGAACATCCGTGTAGATAAAATGGTATGCTCCACTGCGTATCGTCACTATACGAATTCTCTATTCGAACACATTTCCAGTCAATCAAAAATGTGGGGTGCGTTGCTTTTCGGCAAGATGTGCCAAATTTGTCGCAGAATCATAGCGACAAACTTCTAGAGCTGATAGGTAATGCAATGAGGAACAACTTTTGTCAGAGAACGGATGTCCGGAGACGCTCCGTTGAGACACCAGGTGTCGTAGTAAAATAGGCCCACGCGCCTGTTAGGTAGGCATCCCGCGTCGCCCGTATCACATGCATGCTGTCAATCATTAAGTAATCTGTAGCTAATGAACTCTGTCCCGAAGAGGTAAGTAGTATCAAAAACATTGAGAGCCGCATCGGACCGCTTGTGTTGTGCGCAACTCATTACGTCGCTGCCTGAGCCGAAACAGTTGTTGTGTGTTCACTGTGACCACGCTTCGTACACCAGACTAGTTATGGACTCTTATTCATCGTCAGAACTGGCGGATATGCATGTGTCGTACCTACGGTGAAGATAGAGGCTGTGGGCGCGTAGCAGCACGTTTTTTTATCAGGAACGCTTCCCCGACAGACGGCAGTCACATTACATACTGTTCCAGAGACCACATCAGCGACTGCGCGAGTATGGGACCTTCCACCCACCACATGAGGGCGTGAGGGCAAGAGGTGTTCGTACACCCCATTTTGAAGAGGAAGTACTCANCCGATATTCCGAACAACAGGTCTTGAGATGTATCGCCTTCTTCTATAATAGCGTGCCCGCCTCATGGCTCCCTAAAGCCACGCGCGCGACTGCGCGAGTATGTGACCTTCCACCCACCACATGAGGGTGTGAGGGCAAGAGGTGTTCGTACACCCCATTTTGAAGAGGAAGTACTCAACAGAGTTGAGGCTAACCCATCCACAAGCACATGTGCGATCGCTCACGACATGGACGTCAGCCACACCTCCCTGTATAAAGTACTCCGTCAGCACATAATACATCGATTCCACGCGCAACAGGTACAGTCACTTGGACCAGCTGACTTCGAGCCCCATATACGGTTCGCACAGTTGTTTATGTAGCATTCCATTGCCGAGCCAGAATTTACATCGCGTGTTGTGTTTACAGACGAAGCGTGTTTCACGAGAGATGGCTATTTCATTACCCACAACAGCCACGCGTCGGCAGAAGAAAATTCACGTGCAGTGGTAGCCACACTTCACCAACAACAGTTTGTGGTGAACGTGTGGGCTGGCATCGTCCACGAACAAGTTACTGGACCCTGTGCCCTTCCAGCTTCCCAAGTAGCAAAAATCAGTTGGCCCAGTTTTGCAAACCTGCTTGTCCACGAGCGGCCCACATACGGTTCCCATGATCAGTTAACAGTCAGTCAACCACTGTAATGCACTCGCAGATGCTTGTAGCCCACATGATGCCTTTTGCAGTTAGCCACATATGGGCCGCTGTTCAGATAACGTCCATGTAGTAAAATACAATCTGCCCAAAAGTGGTCAGCTTATGCGTAACCAACTGTACCCCAAACATGTCAGCACCATCAGTGGGCCATGTGTGGCATCACTGGCCTTCTGGTTTTCTGCTTCTGGCCTGTCGTAAGTAAATAACATGTCGTCAGCCAACTGTTGGCCACTTGTGGCCCACATAGAAGCAGCTTGCCATACATTTCCAAAGCCAAAAAAATGATTATGTTTCACACAAATAAAACATATATATTTTCCATATTCATTTACTATGTTATATTCAGCATTATTTCACAACTAGTAAATTTCTTTGCAAGAACGTGGAATCTAACTCACAAACCTTACGTTAACTCTCTAGAATGCTTGCAACTACTCTACCATGTATTCATGTTAATACTTTTTAAGTAAATCTGAATACTTTCTACACATACAAGTTGCATTATTATATTTGCAATATACACAATTAATGTTACTACTACAAGTCTATACTGGAATTTTTGTGTTTTGTTTAAAATACTAGTATTTTAATTTTGGGCTATTTTCAGGTGGAATTTAAAATGCAAAACAACTAATTATTTTTCATGCCAAGTTTTGCAGTTTTCCAGTCTAAAAACTATATTTTCCTATTCCTAGCAATGTCACATGATAATTTAACTTCGTATATGAATAAAAAAAGAAATCAAATGAATTCGATGCTATTTACTACTGTACAGCAACATAGAGTCGACATGTCATAAATGGTCCATGTAATTATCAGTAATATGTCCCCAGCAGTAACAATTAGCATGCAATGAATGGGACATATGCTAAGTGATAATGTTTCTTCAGAAATGAGGAACAGTTAGCATACCACAAAAGGGCCGTAAGTATGCTGTTATTATGTCCCCAGCAGTAAGCAACAGTTGGCACGTCATACGTGGCCCGTTAGTATGCTACTAAAACATTCGCGGCAGTAAGTAACTGTTGGTATGCCATGAGTGGCCCACACATTTGCTGCTTGTATGTTCGCAGCAGTAAACAACAGTTGGCCCATGGCCCATAAAAATACCCCTAATATTTTACCGGCAGTAAGTGGCAGTAAGCATTTCGTTAAAAAAAAATCTACTTGTGGGGCGTCTGTTGAAATCTAACAATTATTGTGAGAGCATTGGCCCATATTACGATCATTTAAAAACATTGGTAATGTCACTTTTGTTTATATGACCTGATTGTTAACCATATGAGAAATGGTGATAGTCATAAATTTGAACGTTTACCACCACTGCCAACAGTTGGCCAACAGTTAACTGCTTGTTGTTTGTTACAATTGGGTCGTTTAGATGGTCACGCGTATCACAACTTTCTGGCAAACGAACTACTCCAGCTGCTAGAATATGTGCAGCTGGACGTACGAGTCAGCACGTGGGTTCAACATGATGGCGCCCCGCCGCTTTTCAACGGTGGTGTTTGCCAAGACTTCGCCGACACGTTTGATGTTACGCGGATAGGGAGAGGCTGCCTTGTGCCATGGCCATCATGGTCACCCGACCTCACGCCAATCAATTTTTTTTTGTGGAGCCTCATCAAGAGCGTTATGTACTGTATGCCTACAAAGTCCGCAGCATAAAGGTGCCTTATGCTTCCCACGTTGCAGAGACACGTGCGTAATGCTGGCCGTCCTCGGTCCGTGCGCACTGTTCGACTTGAGGAAGCGATACGTCAGTACAGCGACGACTTGCACTCCACTAGTACACGCTCCATAGTGCTGCGTCAAATGGACGTGTCCCATTCGACCGTGTGGGACGTACTGCGGGTTAACCGCCACCATCCCCATCGCTGGCAGAAAGTACAAGGCATTTGGCGAAAACACGTTTTCATACCCCAATTTTTACAGGCTCATATCTCCTTCAATATTAATTTTAGGTATACAGTATCCCGTAAATTTTCGACTTTATTTTTCATAAGGAATTATCTCCCCTAGTTTGGGCGTTTAATTTCCGAACATTCTGTATAATTGTATTGAAATAAGCAGCCAATGAAATTGGATTTCTGTTTTTTTATACACAAGCGTGAGGACTAACGTGGTTGTAAGGTAAGCTTCTACAATAGCACAGCGTCTCTTGTCAGACGTTTGGAATTTAGTAATTAAGAAGACGGCAATATCAATTTTATGTGTGGTGAAATTATACAACATTTTTCATCCCAATCTGACCTGATTAAATATTAAATGGTGAATAAAAAATTATCCACATCTCAGCGTGTGTCTAGACTAAACCAGTGGTTGATTTACTCGTTAATCAAGAATACGCTCCAATTTCTGAGCTAAGCCGGGCATTTAAAACACACATGGTGGTCGCTTTTCACTGCTGTAGTGTATGTTGGTAAGTAAAATACTTTTGATGTTGACAGATGTTTTCGATTAGCTTTTTTAAGGACTGCGATGCGAAAATTGTTGATTTATGGTGAGGTTCGCATTGGGTAGTTTTGAATGATCAATTAATGATTAGATTTTAAAAACTGGTAAGCAACAGTTTTCGGTTTATCAATGTACGGTTAAAGTAACAAACCCTTAATCTACCGCCAGGCAATGGTTATCAAACACAGTAACATTCTTGGAAAACTGGCTTGATTAGAACATTTAAAACGAAAACGATGGTAGCTAAAGTTTTATGTGACCTTATATTTGTGTATTTTAAACTTTATATGGTTGCAGAAGATTACAATTAATTATTTTATAGTGATTATGAGAAAATTACTGATTTAATCAACAGATATTAATTTCTAAACTACCGAGTTGAACATTCTCAAGTGTAAGTTTTAAACAAAGAAACTTTTCTAACTCGGTTTGTAAAGAAAAACGTATTATCTTAGAAGTTCCTACAATTATATAATTATTCTTCTGTTCTGATAAGGTTACTGTTTAGTATAACTTAACCTTTTTATAGGTATAGTAGCTCTATGTTGAAATTCAATGTGAAACATATGGGCTAATTTCCAGTGAACAATAGAGATAGAAATTAAAGTGACATTAGAACCTAGGCTACTCTAACCTTATGACCCAAATGAAGGGTAATTAAATATTGAAAGGCACTGGCAGTATCAAAAAAATCAGTAGAGTATTTCTGGGAGTCTATAAGTGATGTCGAAGATTTCGTAAACATTTTGTGGGCAACAGGCGTCAAATATCACGAGATCATTAGGACAGGTATCCAAAAATTACTCTGTTTTGGAAACACGTCGCCACGTGAGACGTTTAAAAGCCTAAATGAATTTGTATTTGTGCATCAATCTTCGAATTTTCAATAACACGTACACATCAATTTACCGCGGAAATCATTTAAACTTTTTTCTAAGAAAATAAATTTCCTATTCATAACATTTGATTGCAGGTGCTTCAACTTATACTTAACAAGCAGATCTGAAACGGCAGACGATGACCTAATAACAGCCAATCACAAACCAAAACGTTGCTGCATGTTGTTTCAACTGGCTTTACCAGCACTTAGCTAACCATTAATTTCCTTGACATAAAACGTGTGTTGAGAAACTGTACAATAAACACAACTGATTTATAGTTCCGACAATATTCCTCATGAAGCCATATAATAAATAATTTAAACGAACGCTGTGATAGCGTTTCTAAATCGTGTTTTAACTATAGAACTTTTTTTTAACAATGTTGACACATACTAAAGAAGTGTTTGCATTGTTGTTGGTGATGTATTTCAATCTTCTCTTGGTCTCTTAGACACTTATCTACTTGCCAGCAACTAGGTTTTACTTCTTTAAAAAAAACGCNCTTTCAATCTTCTCTTGGTCTCTTAGACACTTATCTACTTGCCAGCAACTAGGTTTTACTTCTTTAAAAAAAACGCTCTAAAATAATTGAAAATGAGAGGCCGTTTCATTGAAAATTCTATTTTAATTAGCTAATTAAAAACTAGAGTGAGCAAAATTATTTTTAATGCTAAATTTTTGTTATTTGGATGTAAAGTAGGATAATGAAAGTTTTTTTTCCTTCAGAAAAATAAAACTTTTTTTTTCACTGATTTTTTAGTTTTGTATGCACTATTATTAGATGCTAATTCTCGAGAGTCAGTCACAAAAACCTTATCACACAAGAGAGTTGGGTGTTTCACCAATAATGTAGAGTATAAGCTTGGCAAATAAGTCAAATGAATTTTATCTGTTTTATTTCGAAAAATTTGGTTAATAGACGTTCTTCGCTTTATTTTTGCATATTTTATTTGTTACTTGGGTTTGCGTAAATATCCGTTTCTAAAACACTTTCTTCCGTTACTAGTGTACACGAAGTATATTATCTGGAAAGTAAAATTTTGACAAAAATGTTAAACGTTTGGCATTTTTTGGCAGTATTTTCCACTTTACTTCGGTTGCACGGCGTAGTTTCCAGCCAACATCACTATGTAGATGTAATCAATATTAAATTTAGGTAGTTTATAACACGTGCAGAATATACCTAATATTGATATTAACCACATACGTGATCATGATGAAATTTTTTATTTGAAGAATGGTCATCAACAAATTTGTATAAAATTTGGCTATGAAGAGATGAAAAGAAGTTCTTCTGTATTTAAAAATAAACGTTGGTGAAATAATGTTTCAAAATTAACACTACGAGTGTACCAAACTGGCTTATCATAGTGTATAATCCTAAAAAAAATATGGAAACATTCAAATTTAGAATAAAAATTAAGAACAAGCGAGACTTTCAAATTTAATCATGTTATAATGACAGACAGCTATTCTATAATTTCCGTCTTACTATTTATGTGAAATTTTATGTACAGAAACTATATAGCTCTACGCATATTTTGTGTTTAATATTGGTTTACCTAGCACAATAACATTTAACTATGTCATAGCTCTGTAGTGTACAATACAGAAAATAATATTCCAATCCCATTTTTGAGAGAGTGAGTTACTAGTCACACAAATTATTTTTTATCTCTGGTGTCACGCTTTCTTTTCGGAAAGTATTCCGGTAACAATTTAAGTTTGAGAAAAATAATGAAAAATGGTATTTTCTGCAGTCACAAAGTGCCCTAAGATCCAAAGCTATTCAAACTGGTTCTAGCGTGCTTTAAGGTGGAAGAATACACCTTATCAGTAATAATTACTGGTTGAATGGAAGTAAATTATTTCACTGCGAAAGGCTTTCTAATTATACCTCTGATAAGATTTACTACTTTGAAAGTGGCTTTAGGACCTTCTTGCAGGCACCATCTTTCAATATGATGGACGTTAGCGAGAAAATAAGCGAAAGCATTAGTAAACATGTCATACGTTACTCGGCTTTAAAAATACTGCTGTTTGCACTTTAAAAAAGCAGCGAGATAATTAATTGGAAAAACAGAAATAGCTGCGCTCTTAGTATACTATAAATAGTTTCTAATACGCGAGCTATTAGCAAACTGTTTATGACTACTCTAACAGCCTTNGCGCTCTTAGTATACTATAAATAGTTTCTAATACGCGAGCTATTAGCAAACTGTTTATGACTACTCTAACAGCCTTGTTTATTTTATAAAATTTATGTACGGTGTTTGGTGTTACATGTAAGTGTTGGTTTTCACAAGTGTGCATTTTCGCAGTGGTCATGTGTTAGAATGTTCATATCTCGTTAGCAAAGTCACCGGCTCAATCGCAAGGATAATATTGAGGGTGATATTTTCTTGCATGTATTTNGTTCATATCTCGTTAGCAAAGTCACCGGCTCAATCGCAAGGATAATATTGAGGGTGATATTTTCTTGCATGTATTTTCCATCGCCATATGGAAAGCAAATTCAGGAGCACCAAAAACCTCGCTCATTAAAATAAGGCTCAGATTAGCATTTGTACTTGACAGGAATAAGCTTCGAATGTTTCCTCTTGCAGAATAAGTTATTACAATGCTTCGTAATTTGGATTATACTGACTTCCATCGGTTGCAAAAAAATGTTAATTTTCAAATTACACAAAACTTATTGTACTGGGTAGACCTGTATTAATACAACGCGGTGAGTTATTTGTGCTATGGTTCTGATGTTATAACGTAGTTTTCGGTGAAAATTTCTTCTTTTCTTAAACCGAAGTACTGAAAAAATCCTAAGTCGTACTTTGTGCATTTCTTTTCGATACGTACGACAACAGTTAACTTCAATATGCTGGTCATGTGATATACAAATCTACAAAATAACTTACACGCATCAAGTCAACGAATTAATGTTTCGTGGACATTTTTAAATAACAAGATCTCTTAAGTACGTTACAAAACAGGTATTAATATGATCTATACGTATGTACATCGAAAGCACA
This sequence comes from Clitarchus hookeri, assembly GCA_002778355.1. NCBI lineage: Eukaryota > Metazoa > Arthropoda > Insecta > Phasmatodea > Phasmatidae > Clitarchus > Clitarchus hookeri. Next base: position 130,577 of record NQII01005015.1, on the reverse strand, counting down.
CGCGAATAATGCATACGATTTACTTTAATTTCATATACAGCAACTACCCTTAAGTGTGTTAAAACTTTTCGAGGTGAATTCATATTGAAAAGTAGATATAAACATTATGTATGTTTTTCAATTAAAGTTATAATTGTTAGAAGTTATGTGCGTCAACGAAAATATAAAAAAAAAGTTGTGGTTTCTAAATATGTGTTGCAACTAGAGAGGACAGGAAAGAAGTATGGACAATGATTCATTAAGCGTACATAAGCTAAATTGTCCCGTAAATAGATTATTGAAAATATCGTTCTCCGTCATTAAAATTTTACTTAATTCCTTACTTTTTCGCATTAAATATCAGACGCTTAATCATCAGAAGCACGGAAATTTCCCGGATTCATTCGACAACATGCTAGACTGCACAATCATTTGTGCATTCGAAAATCAGTTGTCAGTTAATTGGCTGTTTCTTCAGTTTAACGCCAGACCAGACAGCACAGGTTTCGGTCCTTGATTTGTTTGCAAGTTCGTTATTGGTTGAAAATCGTCCGGGGCGTGAATAACTAACTTTGGCGCCCAATAGACGCAGAAACACGAATTACATGTGGTTGAAGTTTAACTTGTCCTCAAATAATTTCGCGAAATTTTCGGGTCTCTATTAAATACCTATAGAGTATTCAAGACTGAATTCTACATGTCCAAATTTAAAAGGCAAAAAACAACAAATAGAGATTATTTTGACATGATGATTAAAATTTCAGCTACTAAAAAAAATTGAAACAGTCAGTTTTATTTCGCTCATTATAGCGTGTTTCGTTAAATTCGTTCCAATGGTTTCCACAACTCAGTTGTTGTGTTCCAAACAGAAATTTTACACGCATTTGCATTGAAAATGAGCGTTGACTCACGACATCGATGGCACCAGTGTAATGCGTCATTATAAATACGAAATCTGTCGAAAGACTGGGAACACACTGTGTAGCATTTTAAAATTGGGGGAATGAAATGTTTTTGACGACACCTCCCTGAACTTCTTAAACTCTGTAAATCTTTGAGAACATATCTTAATTAAAATAATCAAATAAAATAAAAATAAAGGACAATTCGTAACAAAAGTCAGTATGTCGATGTCTTATAACTGAGGGATTTAACATCTACTCTTATACCTTCAAAAACAATTATTTGAATGCCCAATGAATTTTAAGACATTAAATGTTGCGAAAAATGCTTTCAAAACCAACTGAAGACCACAGGCGCCAAAATGCAAATTTCTGTTTCCATGAAGGATGATATTTGTAGGATATATTTCAAGGCACTTCAAATCGTGATCGACATCCGAAAAGAAAAGCGCGCTGTTCAGCACAAGATTTGCTGGAGACCAAAATACACCGCACTGATAACCTCTTCAAGATACCCACTCGCATTCACTTAGCACATATTCCTCTTTGGTTGCTTGCCAGTGTGTTTCACNTGATAACCTCTTCAAGATACCCACTCGCATTCACTTAGCACATATTCCTCTTTGGTTGCTTGCCAGTGTGTTTCACACCCTCTTTGTTTAAAGGAATTCATCCTGGGAAAACTCAATGCCACGGATCCTGCACACCAGCGGCATCCTTGACTCGGAGCTTGTCCTGGCATCCTGCGAAGTGCGTCTTATCCGACTGTCAATCTTGCGTGGAGATTATATTTCGCACTGAGTTTATAAATATANTGATAACCTCTTCAAGATACCCACTCGCATTCACTTAGCACATATTCCTCTTTGGTTGCTTGCCAGTGTGTTTCACGCCCTCTTTGTTTAAAGGAATTCATCCTGGGAAAACTCAATGCCACGGATCCTGCACACCAGCGGCATCCTTGACTCGGAGCTTGTCCTCTNTTGCTTGCCAGTGTGTTTCACGCCCTCTTTGTTTAAAGGAATTCATCCTGGGAAAACTCAATGCCACGGATCCTGCACACCAGCGGCATCCTTGACTCGGAGCTTGTCCTCTCATCCTGCGAAGTGCGTCTTATCCGACTGTCAATCTTGCGTGGAGATTATATTTCGCACTGAGTTTATAAATATATACCAATAAGAAGATAAATATGTTTACTTAAATACTTATTGCAGTCACATACCCACCATGCACAAGCCACAGGTTATCAGATGTATTAATAACAGGATTAACCTAAACGCACGTGCAGCATTGTAAAATCTTATAACAGGGCCTACACTATAAAAAAAAAAAGGTTCTGGTGAACTTCCTAAACTGTAATGGAAGTTTTTAACCTTATACACTGCGTGGCAATAATATCACACATCAAACTGCAGATATTGGAGTGTTGAGCGTCGTTACTATACAAAGTTGGGAACTTCCCTACGTATCTGACTGTTTGCTGAGCAAATATAGGAACGCTACAATGAATGTATTGGGAAAAGCACTACCATTCCTGCTTTCTCACTAAGCGTACACACTGGTAAGTTAATTTCCTAATAATTTCTTAGAGTGTAGATCCCAGCATTTAACAGACCTGTTTGTATTCACCAAATTATTCTGGGAGATTCAAAACGAATTGGTATTAGTTTGCCCAGGACCTGCTTTCACCGATGTTAATCTATGTGACCACTACCATTTCCTTCAGACGCTTCCTTCTAGCCCAGGCTGGTCGTATTAGCACGGCTCTCGTGGTAGCCAATCTTTCTTAAAAATATGACAATTGCAATAACGGAAACGTAGTCCGGATCTGTTTCATTGTGTCCCTCCCCACTCCCTCTTCAAATAAACAATCGCAAGCTTGTTACTGCTTTAAGATTATCTCCCGCTGCGCATAACTGTGCTTTTATATCCATAAAAGGGGAAGTAGTGGCGCAGTGGCCAGGCCACTCACCTCCCACCCCGGCGATCCCGGTTCGAACCCTCGCTGGTTCGCTCCCAGATTTTCGCATGTGGGAATCGTGCCGGACGATGCCGCTTACCAGCGGGTTTTCTCGGGTGGGGGTTTCTCCCGTTTCTCCAGCCCTTGCATTCCAGTACCTCTCCATCCTAGGGTCTTATTTCATGCCATGTCCGGGAATGACGGGGCCCTACGGGTCCCGGCTTGAAAGCCCGTCATTAAGAGGGTATCGCCTCGCCCTAGGTACACTCCCCACATGAAATGTATTTATTTTTGTATCCATTAAAATAAGAGGAGGTACTACTCAACCGAGACAAGTGTGGATTCGCAAAATATGTGAGCTGCACAAGTCACGCCGCCCCCTTCCGTCCCCTTCCCCTCTTTAACAGCCACAGTCTAGCCGTAAACGGTAACAGATTTCCCCTACTCGGAGTTCACCGTCCTCTCTCAATAGCTACGCTAACGCACGGGTGCCACCCCTCTTCGGCTGCACATGTAACTTGGTCTAGTAGTACACTGGCAATACAATACTGTTATTTTTTGTGGTGTCTCTGTGCCTTTTTGTTATTCAATGTACCATTTGCTACGTTTTTGTAATGAAATTCTCAAAAATTGTGTGTTGGTATCAAAGTTGCTATAAACTTCAGTGAAACAGTGTGCTAGGTTTGTGTCACCAGCACGGATTATAAACCTAAAAAAACTTAACTACTCCTACTGAAAACTGTGTTTCACTAAGAATGGTTTTCCCATAGCAAGCATTTCCGTATTCTGGGAAAGCCACCTATATTCGTGGAAATACACTGTAATTAGAAATAGTTTATGTGATAAATTGCAAAACTGGATAGAAGTTTTGTGTAAAGTACAATTATCACTTACATTCTTTCTGCTGACAAGAAGCGACGCACTGAGGGATATTTCGTAATAATTCCCCTGTCTATCTGCTGCTTACAAGGCTAAATATTTTCGAAGTTTTCCAGATTTTTTGCGCTATTACAGAAATTTGAGTTCATATCAAGTGCTGATTTCAAAAACAATTCTATAAATACTGTTGTTCAGAGATATTTAACAAAAACAAAACAAGGTATTTTTACATGGTACATGACATATTTAGTAAACTCCAAGCACATCATATGATGCGTAATACATACTGGAGGTGTTAGAAGTGGCGCTGTCACAACCCTCACACCCCTCCCCCGCCAGCTTAAACCAGTGTAGGGCCTCCCGGACGACACGTGTTACCCATTAACGCATGCCGAGGTCAAGCGACGGTGGGGTAGCACTTCCCGCCCATGGGCCTCTCCCTCACCCCTCTAGCAAGCCATGTGAAACTCGTACACACCTACGAAATTACGAGATAAGCTGGTGACTTCTGCCATCGAGAGAAATTAAAACACGTGCTGAAGGAACACACACAGCAGAATAAGCTGGCAGCGTGTGGCAGGGGCAACTGGCCCACCCCCATCCCACCTCCAAGAACAAGAATCATGGCATGTGTATGAAGTATTCTTTGTTCCAAAACCTTCCTCCTCCTCCCTCCCCCAACAAGGGAGACATGTGTAGGAATCTAGGGAGGGCACTCAGATAGTTTAAAAGCTGTTTTTCGAGACAAGGAAGGGGTCAGTCATCTCGGAGCAGTCGGAGGCCACGATACTCCACGCCAGGAGGATCAGTTGAATCAATCCATTCGGAGAGCAGTCAGCAGTCAGTTAGAATCGCGCGCAGAGAGAAGAAGTCAGTGCAGCAGTTAGTCGAGGCCGGGGGTTCGGGCCCCGGCCACGTCAGTCATATCGGGGCAGTCGGAAGCTGCGATACTCTGCGCCGGGAGAAGGAGTTCAAGCAATTCGTTCGGAGAACAGTCGGCACTCATTTAGAATCGTGCACTGAGAGAGGAAGTCAAGTCAGTCAGCCGAGGCCGGGGGTTCGGGCCCCGGTGACGTCAGTTCACAGGAGTCAGTCAGTGAAACCCCGTCGTCAGAAAGCGACGAGCGGCAGGTGGCGCGGTGTGTGGTACTGCCACACCGGGATGTGCAGGTAGTCAGGATCGGGAGCCGGATCGTGGAAGTCAGCCGGGCGATAATCACAACATTAAGGGGTCAGTCATATCGGGGCAGTATGAAGCTGTAATACTCCGCACCAGGAGAGTGAGTTACATCAGTCGTCAGTCAGTTGAATCGCGCAGTTACGTGACAGGAAGTCCGTCGGACGCCGGGAGGCCGCAGGGTTCAGGCCCCAGCAGAATCAGTTAAACAGTTACCAGAGTTATGTCGGACGAGTTGTATCACCATGCCGGGATGCGAGTCAGTCAGTCAGTCAGTCAAGTCAGTTAATCACCAGTCACCAGTCAGTCAGTTATAATTATGCACCGAGAAGGCAGAGTCTAGTGGTGAGCTTCAGTGAGGAGCACCATGTCAAGCGAGTGGGAGTAGTTCAGTGCAACCCCGCGCCGAGAGCCGGGGTGGGAGGCCTCCAGGAGTCCCTCGCCAGGACGAGGGAGACAGTCAATAAAAGCTGAAGGAAGAAGCCAGGCGAGTACAGCATGCCAACAACAGCCCGTCCGAGGGCCTGTAACAAGGGCCACCCAACTCACCAGAACACAAGTTACCACTGCTGGAACAGCACCAAACAATAGAGCATAAATAAGTACCAACGGCGTCACTCGGGGACGTTTCCGGTCACCTAATGCCCCCACAGCGTCGGAAACGTTAGCCAGAACATTCTAAACAGCCCTTCAGGCCAAGAACTCGCAGGGTCGAAACGTTTGCATAAATTCTTGGCACAAGGTGCCAGGAAAGTATGAATAAACTCCCGGAAAAGTTCCGGGAATGTATGAATAAATTCCCGGGCAAATAAACCTGTTAAAACCAAGACGTAATGAAGCATTGTTTTATATACCCTCAACCTTCAAGGCACCTTATAATCTGTGCCACCAAACATTAACTGAGGACCCTATTGCCCACTCTGTACACCACAGGTGGGGAGTAGCGTCACATACATGGGGCGATATTTTAGAGCTTTGATTCAAAAAGTGTGAAGAAACCGCGAATAGACTATATCCACAGACGGTAACCGTAAACCATTATAAACATGGAGAATAGGTTTCACATTAGTGTTATTCGCCACCACACTGTTGAGGTAAACGCCATTGCCGACAATCTACAAGATGTTATGTTTATGCTACGATCACACTGGTGATTTTTACCTCATATATGTGCAAGCATAAGGGTTGGGTCATAATCGAAAAACACAGGCACAAAGCGTAAAATACAACAGTAGAACATGCGCACGACCAGAAACATTGCGCAAAATTGATTCACAATTGAATAAATGTGTATATTTTTTACCCTATCAAATTTTGCAATGAGTCTGACATAATTTGGCAATGTTGGTAAATATTGGATTTTCGTAACCCATTGTGATATTGTGTTGAAAATGGACAATAATTTAAATTATTTGACTTTTTTCTTTAAAAACTTTGCTTTCTCGTTCGTAAAGACGTGGAAAACATTTAAAAATTTCTGCTAGTAAAATAATACCTGTTCTTTTCTCTAAATTTATATATTGCAACATTTCTTCGTTTTCGCAGCACAACTATTCCTGCCATTTTGAATATCAACTTCGTCGAAAATTTTATACTCTGCTCTGATTGGTTGTTGCAGCATAAGCCTTCATATGAAAAATAATAACCATTTCCTGTGTGCACTATGTCAGGAACTCTCATGCACACAACCTTTTATGCGCAGTTTTAAATCAATAGGTTCGGAAACATGGCGGTCAATTTTTGTGCACGCGACTTATGTTGTATTGGTACTGTTATGATTTAAATTGTGAACCAAGCTTAAGAATATACGTTTGAAGTTTAAATTATACAATTATTTTGGACACATTGACGTTATGCTTCGTTTGTAAAGTAACATTCATTTTTCAGCACTAAGAGAAAACTTTGAAACTATAGAAGGACGAAAGTATCATCTTGCACTGAAAATACTAGCTTGCAATATGATAAACCAGGCATTAAATATTACGTGGATTGCCAACATAAGAAGTTAAACATTTTCAAATTATGTTGTATATTATTGCACGAGCAGGAATGATGGTTTCCAGAATGACGAAGTCATGCAACCTCACGAAATGAATAAATATTATCAGATAACAAATTATATTTGTGTATGGTTCGGATCATTGAATCACTACTAACACCGCGAGAAAGCTCTACGTTTAATAATTAACGTGAAGAGTGGCGCCATCTACTCAAGTGAATAATTTATAAGAATAACATTTTGCGACACTGCCACAACGTATCGCTTGGATGCGCAGCGCTGGATAATGAGTCATGAATGCTATTATGGCCTGGTGTAAATTCTGATTCAGACTAATAAAAATAATATGTACTTAGTGACGAATGGCTGACTAATAAAACAGAGCAAGAGAATAATATCCTGGCACCCGTGTAATATTTCTGCTAATATTATATATAAGTCCACAGCGTTTTCAATGCTCGCGCACCTACTTGGTTAAAGAAAATAGCACTGCCATCCGTTGCTTCAAAGGAAAAATGACTAGGAGATAATGTAGTAAATGCCAGACGTAATTTGCATTGCGCGATCCGAGCAAAGTAATTTATTGTTTTAGTATATTATGAAAAGGAGAACATCGTGGGGAAATTGTCGAATTTCACGTGGTCTGCGCTCTGCGATGAACGTTTATCGTGAACAACTGCATGTTAAAGACCATACAGAGAGCAGGCATGCGCTGAAGGAGATGGCTAATACATAATTATGTTATAATCACTTATATTGGTGAAATATTTCCAAATAAATGAAAGGTGAAATTTAAGATTATTTTCCAAACTGACTGAACGTGTATTTGAGAATACATATTCTTCGTGTCATTTTTTAAGCAATTCCATGTTTTTGGCCAAGTCACCTCTACCAGTATCGAGAGCAATGTTTTCCATTACGTGCCGGGCTGTGCACGTGTCTAGTGTTCGGTGAGATACAGAACGTTACATTCACGTTTGGTCTATCATTGTGCACAGATGTTGCAGTTATGTATCGCAAAAATTGCATTTCTATCATTTTGAAATCTGTAATTTGCCTAATTATATTTCTTCGCGTTTTTTTTTTTGCATTTTTTGTACAAACAGGCATAGTTCAGTTTGTGAAATTCATATCCGTGACAGTTAAATCCCATATTCCATCTGATTTGTCACAGTCGTTCAGTACTCCTAGTATTGTGCCAACTTACAAGTAGTAGTTGTCTTTTCTTAACGTAGGTATAAAAATATGAGCGAGGTCTCACAAGATGGTTAATCGCATCATGAAATAAAAAGCTTCTTTCCCATCGAACTATAAGTGTGCACCCTACCAGACACTCACTGTAACACAAAAGGAACCATTTACTGTAAAATATATGCCAGAACCACTTTCGCTCCGGACATTTTTGAAATGCCTTAAACAAAATAGCAAAATTCTTTGTCAAAATGTCAAAATCATTGGGGGAGGGGGAAGTGACCATGGGGTTCCCCTTGGAAGTGATCTTGGATGAGGAGGGCCTCTACTCGCTTGAGGTGTTGTGACAGGTTTTACGCCAGAAGGTCGGCGCACCCTCCATCCTCCGGCACTGCAACTATACTCTGATGAGTAAGACAGTGTACTGCTCTTTCTCCTCTTCTGGCTTCAGGCCTTGACTTTTCTTTGTGCCGTACTCGGTATCCTACCTGTTCTCTCAGTAAAACCTGTAATCCTCGCCAATAGGAAATATTCTGACGTTATTCTTATAAAGCCTTTGCCCGAATACCCCTTTACGTGTCATCAAATAGCTCTTCTCACCACCTATCATACTCTTCGAGTCTTTTGTTAATTATTTTGGCGAAGTCTTGCCATTGAAGAGCTTTGCTCTTCATTACATTTCCCAGTCGTAAGTCGAGGTGTTGTGACAGTACCATGTCATAGTTATCCCACCACAGATCACAGAACTCAATGGTGAAGTGTCGTGTGTATTCTAGCCCTGGCCAGGCGACCTGCTGGCTCCTTGCCGCCACACCTGATCAACGATAAAAGCAGACTATGCCACGCATGCCCTATGCGACCCGGTTTCCCCATGACAGAGAAAGGGCTATCTCCCTTGTCGTCAGGCCGAATAGATTGTACCAAGACCCGGTCACCTGATGGGGGCCTTCGACTGCTTAATGTTAAGCCCATTTTTGGCCCAAGACAGGAATTTCACTGAATAAATTCCCATGTGCGTTGATTGTTAGGACTGACGACCGCGTGGTTGCTCCTGGCTGCCTGAGTCTGTGACCTGTCTGTAATGGGCGTAAGGCCGGTGAAATTTTAAAGGCTGTGTTTGTGTCTATAGGCGGGCCACTAGCCATTCATGGGTTATAATGTTGAAGTTCGGTGAAATATTAAAGGTTGTGACTGGGTCTCTAGGCGAGCCACCAACTTGTGATGCGTGAAAGGCTGTGACTGGTTGGACTGTTTCTGACTTCGAGGGCGTTTATACACTCTCATCGGTCGTTTTACTGTGGTTGAGGTTCGTTGGAAGGACCTCTCTCCCCCGTCTGTATATCTGGGATAGTTTGCTTTTACTGGCTGATGTGGTTGGAGGTGAGTTGGTTAGGCGAGTGATCGGCCTGTAATGGACGTAAGACTTAACACTCGGTGAAGCTTGTAAGTACTATGACTGTCTTCGGAGGGTAACTGGCCTGTAATGGGTATAAGTCTTTTCTTGGTTGAACTGTACCTGACTTAGTAGGCAGTTATCATCTATATTTCTCGTTTTAATAGAGGAAGGCTTTTTAGATAGACAGCCCTGGTCAGTCTCGACAAATCATCAAGTGCCATGGAAATTAATTGGTGTGAATGGGTAATCGGGTTGGCCCCGCAGGAGGTTTTCGTTGGTGATTGATCCATTTATGTCGGTTTCGGGGTGGCATTGGCTATCGCTGTATGCTAAAGGAGATCCAGAGAGATTCCGTTCCCAGAGAATAGATGAGGGTTGATCCTCGATGACGCACTAATGTCGACCTGGAGAGACATCAGGAGCTTGGATAGTACCTCGGATATACCACACATTTAGTGCTGAGACGGGAATCTGAGTACTTGTGGAATGGTGCGATCATGAGTATTTGTAAATTAGGCCTGGGCTCTGGATCTGATTGGCACAGGTGAGAGCATGGCACACCTGCGATGAAAGTGCGTTAACTCTTTTATCCACTAATTGGGCGCTAGTGGTGCGGTACGGCGCGTGTGGCTGAGAGCGCTGCATCAAAATATCAAAAGCGTGGTACAATGTTTCACCGTATAATAATGTGTGTGTCCACAGTGACAATCAGAGTTTTAGTCTTCACAATTGTTGAAGTACTTTTTAGTGGGGTCATTAGGCACTGCGAAACTGAGAATATTCAAACAAATAACATATCACACACCTTGACTCAACAGTTCACGAGCGGTAACTCACAAACATCTGACTGACGAAAACACCTGAGCACATACCACATGCTCAAGAACAGCTATTTGCCGGAACATCGTAGCACTTCTGAGCACTGCAGAACACTGCCAACTCAAACCGAAGCAGACATAATGCAATGCCACATTCTCCCATTTAGAATATTTTGTACCTGAATAGGTCAGAAGTACACTGCTGATAAACAGGACGGTGGTACCGCGTAATACTGTGATAAATTTTCTAGAAATATATCAATGTACACTCCAAATATGAATCAGTTATTTCCAATCAGTATAATTATTGTATTGAATGTTCACTTAAAGAGCTGTTATCTACTGGCAAATCAGTGGAATACACTAAGATTTTACTGACAATTCAGTGCGTATCACTAGGGATCAATCGAAATCGCTGTTTAATCAGTTAATACCACCAAATAAATTGATCAATAGACTTTCACTGCTTCAAGTGGAGCTGTTTCAACAAATCTGCTGTCAAATTCGCATATCTGGAGCATTTCTAACTGTTTCGATTTTAGAGTGTATTACATTCAGAATAGGAATGCTATCTATTCGTAGCGATAGGTAGAAATGTGTAATTGGCATGGAACGAATACCCAGATTTTTCGAAAATATACGTCACATTCTCGAATTTCTCTAAAGTGAAATGTCAGGTTTGTCGTCATACGAAATGAAAGTATTTAGAGAATATTCTTTTTCGATCAGTTATGGCCACAAAAACGATTGCATTTCGAAGAAGAGTTTCGGAAATCAAGCCCTCAAAAATAATACATTTTTGAAATCACGGTGATTACATTAAAAAAAATTAAAAAAAGGAAGACTGAGTAAGATCTTCAAAGTGCTCAACATGCCTCAGTTATAGTAATAACAGTTCAATGACTTCCTTCTGACTTTAGGCGATTGAATGGAACAGAGGTGTTAAGGAGAGGCACATTTCTTCCAAGTCTCGTCTTCGGCTTTGTTATGAGGCTGGATGCGGACGTGGAAACATTCGCCACGTCTGTAACCCAGATTGATGAAGGCGAACGGCTACTTGTTTATCAACCGCTGTAAATAATCTGATTGGGATCAGCACACGTTGAGCATGGCTTCTTTCAGTCGCCGGAAGCGAACAGAAATAACTAATTCACGTAAGCGATTGAAATAACTTGGCACATAACCAAATATTGCTCTCAGCGGCATAAACTGTAACTGTGTTTTCAATCCTATAACTGATAATACTAGCTGACAAATAGTGTTTTATAAAGTTAAATTCATTAATTCACATATTTTTATTTTTCAAATTTACGTATTACTGGTAATGTCCCAAGAAAAGAGCGGAACGACCGAGTGCTATTTAAGATTCGACATCTAACCTCAGTACGTGAATTTTCATCGGGCTTGTAAGTATCAAAGCCATCAAATTCTGAGTCTAAACGCAGGAAGGTATGGCCAGTAGCGTCACAAAATAGCTAAAGAAGGAAAAAATTGACTGAATGTGTTTATTTACAAAAATATAGCATTAAAACAACCAAAATGCCTCATTAAGTTACAAGATTCTGGAACTAATAAAACATAAATTCATGTTTATGTAATTTTTTTTAACTATTTGTTATTCCAGAATCGTGTAACCATAAATCGGAACAAACAAAGCACACTTCACGAAGAGAAAATGGAAACAACGTGCTACTGCTCTAAAGAAATTATTTGAATTATTTTTAGATTAATGTAGACAAATAGAGATAAATACACAAATACTTGCGTAGTTTCATCAATGCATGGCGAAAATTAAGTGTTACTATCAACTTAAATTCATAGGAAATGTCACTTACGCTCAAGGTTAAACAGATAAATAAATGGCCGTTACAATATGCATACTATATCGCACCTTACATCAACATTATGCCTCTTGATATCCAAGGCAAAAAGATCGTACAAAATAGAAATATCGTATTTATGTACAGTAACGGATAATTGCTTCCATCTTTATAACATGTTAAAAAATAGTCTGTATTGCGCGCGTTGTCTTGTGTTTTGATACCATACAGTTTTTTTTATTTAATGTCTAATGCAAAGTAATAAAGTTTATTTCATTAATATTTAAGAGTTAAATTAATGCCACAATACTTAAGTTACGTCCTAGACTGAACATTTTAATTTTGATTATGTTGTTAGTAAATATTATAGTTACTACCTTGCAAATAAATCATCCTTTGAAAGAGAAAGCAATTGTCAACAATTATCCAAGATAAACATTGGAATTTAAAGTTCACATTAAACTTCTCACTCATGTAAAAACAAAAATGGCTAAACTTTTAAAAAATATTATAGATGTGAAAGGTTCTATAGTTATATAGTTTACATTATTCCTACTTATGCAGAATTATTCATAATTAAATCGTCGTATGGGGTTATGAACACTTTACGTCCTTCTCTCATGTCCAAAAAACCCTTATGTAACATTAAGACGAAGAGCGAACCGAAAACAAGATTACGTAACTAACATGAGTTGTGTTTTAGTTAATGCATTATAAAGTCATAGTAGAATTACGAATGAGTTTATTACATAAATTTGGGGCTGCCAGAGACAGGCGTTTAGAAAATATGTAGAAAGAGAACTACAGCGAGAGTCAGAATGTGAGAAAGAAGGGGAGAGAGAGAAATGAAGTTGACGATGTTAGGTAAGGATGCAAGGTTAATGTCACCAGTTCCGCTATTATTAGTAACAAACTGCACTTTGATGGACACGAGAACAAATAAAAATCTTACTGGAACAACGTTTAAATCCGTCATCACACTGTTATTGCGAGATGGATGTATTAACGATTTAAGCCATCTATTACGTTCGTGCCCGTGGTCACAAAGCCGGTGACGAGTTCCTGGGTTCGAATCCCTGTTATGAGCAAGCTTCACCGGTCATATTGTATCCCTAATTTTTCTTGCTTATTAATTTTTTAACACGAAAATTCCGCAAGTCCGTCTATATTGAACAAGCTACTGGCTTACTGCAGTGAAGAAGACACAAAATTTAACTACGAATTCATAATTATGTCACAATATAAATTATACCAAAATTTGGCATAATCGCTATTGTGACATAACTATAAGTTCGTAGTTCAGTTTTTATGTATGTACTGCAGGGTAAGGTGAATACCTAATTTCGGAATTTTTTTCTTTAACCATACTAATAACTAAGCAGAAAAAAGAATCCGATATGACGTGTAGAGTTACACCTTAAGGTATTAATCTTTTTCTTTCATCAAACACGTTTTAGGTAAGTATAGTACATAAGAAAT
>NQII01005015.1:11818-92250 GCA_002778355.1 Clitarchus hookeri | reverse complement strand
GGGGGGGGGGGGGTATGTTATTATCCTACCATTGTGTGTGTAAGCTTCGGGTATTTTATAAAGACGTCATAATCATACATTACTACACGGAAACACGTTACCTTGATGTCAAACTCTCAGGCGAACAGTGTTCGAGACAACGGATAATGTTTGTAAGGGTGCACTTGGTTGCCTGCCATGTATGCAACCCGACATACAAGGCACGTCGTACGAACACTGCTTGACTGCTGTGTGTGAATGCAGGTAAATGGTGACAGACGGCATGTTCGTACAGTACAGGCTCTGCGGGTAGTTGTAATTCAAAGGGGAAGACCGTAGAAGGGAACTGCACGAGAACGTGGCTTGCAAGTCATCCGTGTGTTTTACAGTAATTGTTCAAAGTGGCGACCGCCAGCCTCGATACACAAACGACAGCGACGCACACTCGGGCAAAGATGTGTGGGGTGTTGCGAATGTTAGTACAGGCATGAGTAATCCGGGCGCGAAGTTCAGCTACCGTGTCGGGCGGGGTTTTGTATACCAATGTCTTGAGATGACCCCACAGAAATAAATCAGATGGTGTCAGGTCTGGGGAGCGTGGTGGCCGCCTCACTGGCCCACCTCTGCCTATCCAACGCTCACCAAATGTGGCGGTAAGGTGGTGACGGGCTTCCACACTGAAGTGTGCAGGGGCACCGTCGTGCTGGTACCACATACGCTAGCGTGTGTGTTAATCCACGTCCTTCAACAGAACGCGCTGAATGTCCTCTAAAAACTCTCGATAAAGGTGGCCAGTCAAACGTGGCGGCAAGAAGTACGGTCCAGTGAGGTTGTCGCCCACAATTCCGGCCCAGACGTTAACAGCAAATGTCACTTGATTGCGGTGTTCAAACCTTGCATGTGGGTTTACGTCGTTCAAAAACGTGACTTTTTCGACTGTCAAGAACGCCATCACGCGTGAAAGCAGCCTCGTCTGTCCACAAAATAGAGCGAGAAAAGCCAGGTTCGTGTGCGCAGTGATGCAGAAACCAGCGAGAGAAATCGACGCGTGATTGGAAATCAGCTGGGTATAAGGCTTGCACCTTTTCACGAAGACGCGGGGTTGCTGTTGGTCGTGCAGAACCCTCAACACACTTTGGTAGCTCGCGTGCATCGTGCGAGCGATTCCACGTGTGATAGTTAATGATAAATCGGCGATTCGTCGCGATTACACGTGTGATAGTTGATGACAAATCGGCGATTCGTTCCAACACGCCGGTGTCATACCTGTTCGCTGTAAACGTTCCGATCTCGCGCAACCGCCTGTCCACAGGCGTGAACATCCGATGACCTGGATGGCGTCTGTTAGGAAAGGTCTGTTCACACAGACGTTGTGCTGCTCTTGCGTTACCACCCGCGGCACCATACAGGAGGTGCATATCCGCCATTTCTGCTCACGCTTACCGTCTCTTCATATTGCGAGCCAACAGTGCAATGCTACCCTATCACGCTAGCGTGTACTGGTAATGCGTACTCAGAAATAGTTCTCATGCACAGAATTATTAAACTGAGTGCGCTGTCGCTTTCCCGTAATTTTCTAGTTTTGGTTAAGTTTTGTTTGCATGAGGCGGAGGAATATCCTGGAAGTAGGCCTTTAGCAGTGCTTCCAGAAACGTTGTAAGCAACCATTAATGGACTATACCCACTCAGCACTCTTAAGGAGGAAGTATTTTCTTGCCATCTTGGATTTACGTATTTTCCTCCATGACTTAATTTTCGGAGTCAATATTTAAAAACCAGGCTAGTCAAGGCATAGGGAACATCTTAACAGTTATTTCGAAATCCAACTTATTTTCCTTACATTATTAGCTTCACTTCTGTAACCGTAATCAAATATTACCTGATTATTTAATAAAGCCAATACCACATAGGAAAATACACGTATAGTTGAAAACGTAAAAATAAAATAAAAAATCGTTAAGTAGTTTTATTCGTCATGTCTAGCTTTGATTTTTTTTTTTTTTTTTGTGTCTGGTCACCATTTTTCATTACGAAGATTTGTAAGAAATATCGAAGGGAGGCAGGCACGCGGTTGGAGAGAGAAGAAGAGTTACTCGGCGTGAGTCAGCGGACGTCGGAGAGGGTACCGCCAGCCATTCACGAGGCCCGCGCGCTGCAGAAGAGCGGTTCAGGAATAGCCTTCGGAGGCCGCCGCTGAGCGCCCGTGGCGACGAGCTCAGTGCCGACGGCCAAGCCAGCTAGCGACGAACCNCACACACACAACACGAACCTCGCAAGCTGTGAGGGAGTGAATGCATTTGGACGGCTCTTAAGAATGTTTCGTACCAAAAAATTTAATTATTGTATATTTGTACCGATCATTCCTCAACTTGTACGCATTGTATGGAATGCCATTTTCCTCGAATAAAAAAACTTTACACTTTATAATTTTTTAATAATTTTATGTCAAATCCAACATTTGAATGTTTTGCTGTAGCCGTAATAATAAATACAAACAAAGTTGTGCAAATGAAAAAATGTGTAATGTAAACTAATTCCATAGGCTACTACGTGACACATGTGTAATCACCAGATAACAGACGGTACATATAAAAAAAATTTAATATAAAAAAATGTTTGCATATTTTTAAAATATTTTTTTTAATTCATGATGCATGACTTGTTATTTGGCGAGTACATGCTAAGCCGTAACCCAGAGAATTAATTTACATTGTAATATTACCGACCACCGGCATCGCCTGGCACGATTCCCAGGTGCGAAAATCAGGCTGCGATCCCGCCGGGAATCGAGCCCGGTTCGCCTTGGTGGGAGGTGAGTAGTCTAACCACTACACCACCGCGGCCCCGGGCTGTCCCGTCTCACAGCAAACTTCCCGGTAGCCAAATAGCTGAGAACTGCATTCCTTCAAATTTTTTAACTTAACCAATTTTACCGAATAGTCTTGAATGTGTTTAGAAATGCGCCACACTGACATTTTTTTATAAGAGGATCTAGTCAGAATTTTAATTTAAGAATTATTTTCAAAGTGAGTTACTGCTATTGTGTTTCCATGCAGTTCGCAATAGGATGAAATGATGTAACGAATGTTGTGAATTATTTCCACTTTTTTACCTAATTAAAATTTTATTTATCAGATATATTTCTTGCACAATGATATTTGATGCCTTCGAGTTCTTAATTCTGTTGTGCAAAAAATCACTCAGAATAACGTCATGCTCAGAGATCTTTTAAATAGATTAATTAAATTCATAACATTATTACATTTCCAGCAACTGCTCGCCATTTTAACAATTCTTGACGTTGTAAACAGCCTGACTGCCTGAACCCGTAAAAAGACGAGAAAAAATTTTAGAACTCGTCAAGTTTTCAAAATATTTCCTGGGAACTAGTCATCCATATTTTTCAGACGAACATGGTGGCGACAATGTCGTTTCGGTGACGTCAGAACCATCAAAATTTATATGACCAACTTCCTTTGAAACAGTTTGACAGGAAAATTTGTTCATGGTTAGTTCACAATCAGAAAGCAAAGGCACAGATCATGCCGGTGGGTCATAACAGTAGAACATTCACTCGACCACAAACCTTGAGCAAAATTGATTCGCAATTAAATACTTAAAGTTTATTTACAGCCAATGAAATTTCGCTACGAGTCTGGCGTCAATTGGTAATGTTGATAAATAATGGACTTTCGTAACAGACCCTGATATGTTGGTTTAAAATATTTGGCGTTTTTACTTTTCTTTAAAAGTAGCACACACGCTAAAAAAAAATTGTCATAAAAGTACGATTTATGTTGCAAACGAAAAAGAAAGCATTAATTTTACAACACTGTCAGATACGCTGCAATTAACTTTTTGAAACGTTTAAAAAAAATTAATTGATAAGAGTGTGTTTTTAATCAAAATGTAAGCCTATTTATATTTTTTATGGTTCAAAAACGTTTTAATATATTAAAATGACAGTTTGACCCTAATAAGTCATTCCTCTGGGTTGTACCGTAAACACGTCCACTTGTAAAACACGTAGTTTTAATCCTAATATTTAAGATTACTGCTGCTTTAAAACTATAATATTTTCTACAAATAAATTATTTTTAAATAGCAGATAATGTATTTTCTTGAAAATTCAATACAGAATTTAAAAATAAAGTCTAAATTAAGTCCCTTGAAATAGTGGTTTCCTTCCATTTAATTTAATCGGAAGGTCACGATATCTATGCCTGTCACACTTCTTAGCATAATTCCTCTGGTAAGAATTATTTGTTTTTTATTATTACTTTAATGTTCTATTGTGAGTTTAAATAATCCAATGATAGATCTGTTTACAATATACGTAGGCACATGAGCAAAAGAAGGTTTGAAATAGCATTTTAAATTAATAACTTAAACTTTATCATTCGTCTGGAGCCATACCTCTGGATTTAAAATTACAAGAGGAATGAGATGTGTACCAGAGGAATGACTCCTGCAGTTACTCACTCACCCTTAAATCAATATTGTAAACATAATATGTTTGCATTACGTAAGTTCAAAAATTTCTAAACTTAGTACTTTGGTTTGTAGCTTAAAAACGTGCCGAGTGTAAACAAAGAAACGATTGTTAAAAATGCACAGTGTAGCATAACTTTATGTATTTACTATACCTTGGTATGAGCAAGGAATGCAATTAATGGAGAGTTTATTTGTGTTTTTGGGTCGCATTGCGATGCATACTTGCACCAGTCAAAATTTCAAGTAGGCCTATTAACTTTATTTCGTAACTGCTATTCACGCCCTCCAATGGTGTTTACAAAATCAAACATCGAAAATACAACTGTGTTTGAGGTTGAGCGTTCATAAGAAAACTTATTTCAGGAAAAAACCTTACAAATTGTATTGCAAAATAAATATACTTGTGAACAAAAGCAACGGTGTACTCTTATACTTTCCCTCGATGTAACTGCGTGGGAAAGCTCTAGNGCGTCGGAAAGCTCTAAAAATTATATTTTTGACCACTTCACTATTTTTTTTTTTTTTTTGCCGACTCAGTTGTCTTTAAATAAAGTAATTGTGTAAGCCAAATTTTTGCAAAATGCAATTTAGGACAGAATATTAAACATGTAAATCATTCTCTACATGAGTTCTAATACAATACCAAAAGGAAGATTTTACACAAGTATACTTTTCTGATGAAAATTGCAACTATCCCATTTACTTACACACAAAACAGAAACAATCCGCTACAAATGCGCCGNTTTTACACAAGTATACTTTTCTGATGAAAATTGCAATTATCCCATTTACTTACACACAAAACCGAAACAATCCGCTACAAATGCGCCACCAGTGCATCCTGGCGGTGATAATTTTTAGTTTCCAAGATAAAAGCATTGAGCTTCCCAACCTGAGTAGAATAAACCTTAACTAAGTTCAGAAAATTGCGCCAAAGGGCAACTCACCGCATTTGTGCTCAGTCACTTCAATAATAATTTACGTAAGAACGATTTCTTACTAGGCATTAGCAACTCACCTACTTTCTCCCTGTTTTCATTCATATTAAATATAAAATAATCACAATAATTTATAGGAAAAATATAAGTAAATGTTCAATTTAATTACAATAAAGATACTTCTATGATAACAGAATTATAAACGACTATGATATATTACATATTCAGGAAAGAACCAAGCACGCCATACACGGGGTGATTTTTCAAAGGTTCGATTTAAGAAGTGCGAGTAAACCGCAAACAGACTATATATTGCAAAATATAAGCACTTTTATTTAATATAGAACATAGATCGTGCTTCTCTGACACTTTTTATATAGTGTGTTTGTACTACTTTTAAATTATGTTCTGCATGTACAGTCGATTGCAGTGCTACTTCGATCTTAATGCAGATTCACAATATTTTCACAACGTACATACGTGCACATGTAGGTACGTTTTCTGTTTGCAGACATTCAGACAAAAACGTATAACTCTGCGAAGCGAGATTATTATTTTGTTGTTGTTTTTTTTNAAAAACGTATAACTTTGAGAAGCGAGTTTATTATTTTGTTGTTTGTTTTTGCTTGTTTTGTGCAAAACATGGTACAATTTAGAAAAATTGGTCAAAGAAAACAGAATTTTGTGTATTGATGACTTTACCTTAATAATTTTAGTCAAAAGAATACATTTATTATTAAATCGCACATTCTGATTGATTCATAGTTCAGCCGTACGTGCGTACCTATAAGTTTAAAGTTGAGCTACTCTGCTTTTATTTTCTACATACGTGCGTATGCTAAGTGTGAATATGAATGCGTGCATTTATATATGTAACGTTCAACTTTTATTCGTACGTACATACGCTACTCGGAGGTTGTGAATCCATCTTTGAAGAACACTCCCACGTCATAATATCAGAGAAATTACTTAATTATTTTCTTACCAGTAAACAAAACCGGCCTCTTGTATTTACTTATTTTCTAATAGCCTCAGCCAAACACACGAATGAAGTTTTAAAAGTGGCGTGCGACGGGTTGGCTACTTTAATTTTTTTTCATGTTGGCAGCCTTAAAACGCACTTGGCAACAATGCCGTCACCTGTTCAGTAGTTATATCAAGAGTGCCAAGATGGACTCCACAAGGCACATTCTTTTTTCTTTTTTTTTCCTTTCAAGAGGAAAGAGATCTTGGAATAATTACTAAAACATTCCTGCTCTATGATTTCTGACATCATTAATACGTTATATAATTTGCTGGCACTTATCGGCGAAGAACGTCTATTGTTCTGCATATTTATGGCAACGTTCCATTTCCTTTAGACTTTCGTTGTTTACGTATAAAATGTCTCGGCTTCTGCGCCATTGCCAAGTCGATTATGTTTGCTTCTTTACACTAGAAGATATCTGGAAACAGCTTAGATGCTGTCTTAATTAATTAAACCATGTAACCAATCAGACTGTTATAAAAAATTTCTGAAATGTCACTACATTAATGCAAAACTGAATGAAGATCTGCAACCACTGCGAATTCTGTAGCTATTGCCAAATTGCCACGATTCGCATACACTGCACTCACAAACACAACGGAAGACCCATGTAGAGTGCGAAGGTGACGTAGTTGTGGCAGCTCTCTGTGGTAGAGTGCCGAATATAACTGCGCCGTCCACGTACAAAAAGGCGGGGGTGGGAGAGTAGTGCACGTGATTGATAGTAACAAAGCTTGCCACAATAACAATGATACGATACGGTATGAAAAACGACTACTGCAATCATGATTGCGACACTTTGGGCAGTCAGGCTTGCGAATATGTCCGGCACGTTCAGAGTTTACGTAAGCAGACAAACAGTCCTTTACATTACCAACTGGAAATAACATATGTAATTTTCATACTCTGGAACACAGCAGGTTGGTATGACAAATACGGAAAGCAAACGACACACACCTTTCAAATAGGAACACAAGAAAAAAATACTATAATCGCTACATAAACGAGGATACCCAGCAAAGACAATGTGAAAATCTGTGAATTTAATTATTGCCTTTTTTTCTCATTAATTTGCCAAGAAGAGGAAATACATGTGTTCAGACCAACATTATAAACTAATTACAGGTAAG
Organism: Clitarchus hookeri; assembly: GCA_002778355.1. Taxonomy (NCBI): domain Eukaryota; kingdom Metazoa; phylum Arthropoda; class Insecta; order Phasmatodea; family Phasmatidae; genus Clitarchus; species Clitarchus hookeri. The sequence continues at coordinate 84,682 of NQII01005015.1, read as the reverse complement.
CGTGGCTCTGAACAAACATTGGAAATGTGTGAAAAATTACGTGGCCTTTGTAACACTAGCATTCCTCGTGATGGTACTGAAACTATGTTTACTTTATACAAAACTAGAAAAATCTGGAAAATAACTGGAAAAAAAAAATTATTCTGACTAGTATACGTAGGCAAGGAACTCAATCTCAAGTTGTCCGTGGTCAAAAACTGGAGAAAAAGTGTCGACTAAAAATCCAACATGGCGGAGCTAAAACGTTCTAATAAATTTAATTAACGCCTTTTGATTTTGCAAATTAATTTTCGCAATGTCTTGTTTGAAAGTGGGATCAAAATGACGAAAATCTCGAATTTCTTGAATTTCTCGTCAATCCAGCATGATGAAGCATCTCTGTAGAAGCGTAGGGACCAACAGGTGAGCGGCTTCCTTATAGTCAGCGCTCGGGCTTGCGGCGCTTTACTGCAGTCATTTGCGCCTGAAACACAGCCGCGGGAGTTTTAGTCACATTCACTGAAGTATTACGCAGGCGTCGCGGCGTCTACACAGGCCTTCTTCTGCTTCAGCTTACCACCTCCCTTTGTCTATTCCAGACGGTCTGTAATTCAAAGGGCGAACTTGAATAATTACCAAGTAATTATGTAAATTTAATTAAATCACCTAAGTCTTAGCTCAGTCGACCTGGCTGCCTAACGTCGTGTACCAAGATGGCTATCTTCCCTTTCAAAAACTGGCCAATCACGAGAGAGCTAGTTCAAACTCATACATCGCGTCTATTTAAAACTGTGATAATGGTCCAACAGGTCAGAATTATGCTTGGTCATTTATATAAAACATACTTAATGCAATAATGGAAAGCCATATATATATATATATATATATATGGCCGAAATAAAATACAATTGAAAAAAGGAAAGTAAAATTATCTGCTCAGACAAATAATATCTTTAAGAAAATAAACATTAATTGTCATTAAAATAACTTAGGCTACATGAATAATATTATGACTGATAAACATAAAAAATTCACATGTAATTAAATACTACGTTTTGGCTCAACATGCGACGTAGCAAAATTTTCATGGAAAGAATCACAAACATGGAGTTTACTCTAGTACAGTTTCAGCAAACATATCGCGGTACATGAAGAGCCTTTTGATTCTTCTGTAAAGCAGTTTTACTAACANATTAAATACTACGTTTTGGCTCAACATGCGACGTAGCAAAATTTTCATGGAAAGAATCACAAACATGGAGTTTACTCCAGTACAGTTTCAGCAAACATATCGCGGTACATGAGGAGCCTTTTGATTCTTCTGTAAAGCAGTTTTACTAACAAAATCATCTAATTGCATAATTATAAAATGGCGTGTCTGAGTACATATAAAATTGTAAACAGGTAACCGTTATTATTCGATATAGCGACGCAGTAAAGGAAAGAGTCGAAGGCATGGACAAAATCAAGTTCTCCAGAGGTCAGGTTCGTTCATAACTAATATGGCTGCCGTACAACAGGAATCGTGTAAGAATAAAAAAGTACGAATTGGTTCTGCGCAAAAAAAAATCCGAAAAAATCCCACTGTGTACACAACGCACTTTATATTCTGATATCTATGAAATGGCTGTCTTAGAAACGTCTTAATTAAGATACAAGAAAGATCGTTTTAAGTAAATGGTTTTTGGAACACAACGTAATGGCTGAATTTATCTTGCAAATATCTGACAATAAAAATACTGAGCTGATAAGTTTTGTATTTACTTAAAAAAAATTCCGAATTTTGGGTGTTTGTAATTGTGATTTTGCACTTTTGTAATGTTCTAAATTTGAAATACTTAATTTTTCTGGAACTATGTTACTGTTTTTTTTTCATCTGATCTGTCTGATTAAGAAAACTTCAGTCCATTTTGATGAGCAAAATATATTTTTTCTCTGTTTGTAACAAATGTTCGCAAACTGAATTACAATGAGTACTAAAAATATTGATCTAATTAAAAGTATAAAAAACAACATTTTTGTTTAATGAATATTTATATAAAATTATAAAAGGAAATAAAAATGTGAAAATATTAAGAAGTAAGTTCTTGTGGGGGTTTTTCGTTCGAGTGGTAAATATGTTTTAGACTAAATATATTTTTTGAGATTATAGTATTATAAGCAAAATTCAGAAAGCATAGTTAACCGAAGTAAATAAATTAGTAGAGTTGAGAGATTTGGGTAGCTCTTACCAACGAGGTCTTGAGAGCCAATGAGGGTGAAATGAGGTGAAAATGAAGCAGCGCCGGAATGCAAGGGTGGGGCAACGGGAGATCCCGATAAAGCCCGTCGACCAGTGGCATCGTTCGGCACGATTCCCAATTGCAAGAATCTGGAAGTGGCCCGAACGGGGATTGAAACCGGTTCACCTTGGTGGGAAGCGAGCAGTCTAACCGCTCAGCTACCGCTGCCCCGAAAGCTAGTAAAACTTCCAAAGAACTTAGATATATAAACTTATTTTCAGCCCATAAATAACACAAAATAAATATTTTAAGATGTGTAAGAAATGCTACTATAAAATAAGAATAATTGTAAGAAAAAAATTACAATTAAATTTTAAACCAGGGAAATAAACCCCAACGTGACTCAGAAAAAAACTTAAAAGAAAAAACAGGGAACAAAATCAAACATTAAAACTTTTAAAGTTAGATTTTGGCTTCCAAAACTGTTCTAAAATCCCAGCGCTTTTATCTGTTTTCTAAATTGAAACAAAAAANTAAAGTTAGATTTTGGCTTCCAAAACTGTTCTAAAATCCCAGCGCTTTTATCTGTTTTCTAAATTGAAACAAAAAAATATGGAAACGAAAGTCACGTGAATTAAGCTATTAAAATTAAAACAATAAAATAATTCATTATAGTAAAANTAAAGTTAGATTTTGGCTTCCAAAACTGTTCTAAAATCCCAGCGCTTTTATCTGTTTTCTAAATTGAAACAAAAAATATGGAAACGAAAGTCACGTGAATTAAGCTATTAAAATTAAAACAATAAAATAATTCATTATAGTAAAATNAAAAAATATGGAAACGAAAGTCACGTGAATTAAGCTATTAAAATTAAAACAATAAAATAATTCATTATAGTAAAATACATGTTACAGCTTAAAAAGAGATGTCAAGTTATTCTTAGCAAATAATCTTACATAAATTATAAATTATAAAATTATTAGTAAAAATACGTTTAAATAATTACGATTACCTGGTATTGCTTTAAAATTGAACAATTATTGGAACAAATCTTTTTTTTCTATAGTTGACATTTNTAATTACGATTACCTGGTATTGCTTTAAAATTGAACAATTATTGGAACAAATCTTTTTTTTCTATAGTTGACATTTTAAAAACATGGGAGTAGGAAGATTAACAAAGATGGTTCGTGGTTCAACACTGTCAACCTTTGAAAAAAAATCACTATCACTATCTACATACATTTTAAAGGACACGATGATTGACTTGCTTCCATTAAATTTGACAACTGTACAGTACTGGTAGTTCCTTGTCATAATTTTGTATGAAAGGGTAGTGTCCAAAATCGNCCATTAAATTTGACAACTGTACAGTACTGGTAGTTCCTTGTCATAATTTTGTATGAAAGGGTAGTGTCCAAAATCGTATCGCATAGACACGTGTTTTAATCAATTTGATTTCAGTTCCTCTAATGCAAACAGAAGTAAGAGTTGGTATATTTGTAACACGTTTACGTGTCTTACAACCTCGCGATTTGCCAACATTGATCTTCAGACCCATANAAGAGTTGGTATATTTGTAACACGTTTACGTGTCTTACAACCTCGCGATTTGCCAACATTGATCTTCAGACCCATATCAATGTCAATTTTATTTTTTGACGGAAGTATAAAAATAAGGAGGAAAATTTATTTCACGCAGGAGATCGAAATATGTGCTGGAAAAATAATTAAAAGAAAAAAAGAATGTTCTCAGGTATGTAAAAATTTATCATCAGAAATGTTTTGTTTGTGTAGTTTTATATGCACTTTACCTAGCAGAAGAAGGTATTCACAGAGTGTATCAATATAAACGCATATTACATAATATACACACACTAAGTACATTTTATCATATAAAAAAAAATAACATTTTAAAAATAAAACTTACAGGGAAGACTTGTTAATATTTACGTTTGTGGTGAAAATATTCCGTATATCGAATTGAATGTCAAAAATAATAATGATAGCTTAATAATTAAAAATTAACCATATTAAAAATAACATATTATTTTATTGTGATACGAGTTGTCTTTTTATTTCTAAGAAAAATACTATCAAGTCCTCCCGCTTCATGCAACCGAAGCTTAACCAAGTATAAAAAATTACACCAAAAGACAACGCGCTGGATTCGTGCGCACTCACTTGTAATAATATTTTTGCATAAGAACTATTTCTTACTAGGTGCTACCAACACACGTTTTCTCACTGTTTTTTTTCTTATTTATTATTAATGGAATATTATAATTTCTAAATAAAATATATGGTAAAATTTTAATTTAAAGAAAAGTAATATACCTTTATGTTAACAGAGGTATAAAACTCTTGTGATACATGGCATATTTAGGAAATAACTAAACACATCATACATGGGGTGATTTTTCAAAGGTTAGTTTCAAAAAATGTGAATAAACCGCGAAGAGACTATCCTTCTAATATTATAAATGCGAAAGTCTGTGTGTGTGTGTGTGTTTGTTACCACTCGGCTTCATAACGGCTAAACGGATTTTGATGAAATTTGGTATGTAGGTACTTTAGGTCCTAGAATAGGACATAGTATACTTTTTATCCAGGAAAACGGTACGGTTCGTGTGTAATAACTACAAAACCTAATTCTGCAACGACTAGGAACGTGTAATACTAACATACACCAAGTTTTCTGGTGAATGTACGAAATATTTTTTTCCTCTGGTGTCAGAGTTTATCAGGCCGCTCAAGGACCTCTGAAATGGCTTAACGGCTGCTATCGATCGATAACATCCGGGGCCGAATATTTAACGTGTCCTCCGAAGCCCGGAAGCGCTCAGATGTTATGCCACTAAACTGTCACCCATCCAAATGTGTGCCGCTAGGAACTTTGCTTAACTTTGGTGGTCGATTAAGATCTCTCAGCCAAGCGCAAAAAGTAGTACCTAGGTACAATTTTTTTTCGGATGCTCGGCGTAGCTTCTCAGCGTGCTGCTGAGACGGTAGACGAGGCGGAAGCTGAGTGCATGGCTTCTCGGCGTGCTTCCGAGACGGCACAAGAGGCGGAAGCACGTCGATTCGCTGATGCTCAGAGACAAGCTCACGGTCGACAAATATGTTTAAGGAACACGTGGGGAGTTTTCGAAAAATTTGCATTCGACTATGACGAAACTTTAGCTTACGTTCATCACATTCTCATAAAAATGGATTGAAACAACAAAGCTTGTGTTATATTTGATAGTAGTTTACTAATTTACTATCATTTAATATTGTAATTGTCTTTTCCCAATTTATTTATTAGTGTATCGTTGTAAAAACTCAATTGTACCCGGGCGAAGTAGGACCGGTTCGCTAGGAGTTATATACATATAAAAAAATTTAACCGAACAAATATTTAATATGATGTTCTACATAATTAAAACCAACATCGCTAATAAACTCTAGCGTTGTACAGAAAATTAAATACTGTTTACATACCAATTTGAATAATAGGCAAAATTTATTAAAATAAAGAGCTAATGAACTCAGCAAAATAAACATATTCTGAACATAAAATTTATAACAGGCAGAGGTTTTGACGACTCTTAATACCTAAAAGTTTTAGCGTTAAAGGGGTAAAACGCTGTGAGAAATTAGCAGCGACGGAATGAAATTATGGGGGAAAAGGAGTGATGCGAGTAAACCCACCGCTGACGACAAAGTCCGCCATGGTTACCAAATGCAAAAATCTAGAGGCGAGTCGTCTGTCCTACAAAAATGCAGCCAAAAAAAAATTTTTCATTATTGTAAAAGTTGGTCATTGCAATAGTGTGGGTTGGCCGAGTGAAATAATATTCCGAACATAAAAATTGTAACAGACAGAGGTTTTGAAAGCTAAATGATTTTAGTCGTATCCCTACCACCTTCCATGATATCGCTTCCAGCGAAAAAAAAATTGCAAATTTTGGCACAGGTTACATTTCTACAAAAAGTTTTTTTGTAAAATTTCAGGGTGTTACCTTGAAAATTGCGGGTATAGTAAGACTTATAGACTCAACAAAACAACAAAAACAGAAATTTGCTCCTCTTTGCTCTCTTGTAGCATGATTTTTCCTAAAATAACAAGCAAAAATTTTTCCACCTCACACAATAAATATTGTTTCAAGTTTTAAAATTGCCACATTTTTTATCCAATGTGTGTAAAGAAACGTTTATAAAATTATTTTCATTCACTAGTTGTCTAAAAATGCTTAAAATAAAAAAAAATCTTCCTGTAATACTAGAATGGGTTGATAAACATTCCAGTTTTGGTAATGACACGTGTAATTAAAAATATTATTTATAGCTACATTTAAGTTGATATATATTAATTGAGCTAAGTCTTCACATCCTTTAAAAAAGTTTAAATAAATTACATTAACAAATTTTTCAGAGCAGTTCGAAGACTTTACAAGCTATTTGAAAATCAGTTCATCCGTGTGATTATATCGCTGATTGGGAGAAAATATGAGAATACAGTATAAACAAATAAAATAAATCTTTGAGTAAACTAAAAAAAAAAAAATTAACTTAGAAAAAAATTAAACATCCGAAATTTATATTATAATTATTCATTTTTTAAGCCTGGTATTTTATTATTAGTCGGTAAAATTAATATTTCAACGAAATTTCTTAGAATATGTGTAGTTTGAATTCATTTCGTGGTGTTACAGCACTTGGATTGACTGGATATTTGAAGCTAGAAAACTTATCAACAATTATAAACACTGCATGGTTATGAAATAGTTTTAATATTTGAAAATGTATTAAGAGTAGTGTCGCAGTGTTATTAAATTTACCGTGTTGTGCTAAGTGCTATAGGTTAAACAGGTGCTCAAATGAAATTAACATCGTTAAATGGTGCCATTATTCATACTGTTTTGTATAGTCCTATAGACAACTAATTTATCAATCCCAGTTTTGTAAAATTTTGAGTCTCTTCTTTGTGTAGAAACCAGGATCTTGATGTTCAAAACAATCTCAAACAAAATTCTGTATATTTGCATCATCCCGGAATCTCCTTCTACGAAGATGTAGTCCAGACGAATATGAATCGGTTAGGGCCTAAACTATAACGTTCCAGTGGAAATATGCAAATATTTCTATATTGTCCGTGCGGTGTGAGGTTTGACATTATCGACAAGAAACGTTAACGTCTCTAGGTAAAGAACTGGCCATGTCTTACGAACTGCCACGCTAAATCGTCGAAATGTTGCACTGCACCTGTCCGCTGTGATTGTTTCTCCACACTGCACAAACTCAAGACATGGCAGGCCTGGTGCGTCCCAGAACACAGAATCTATGATCTGCCCGCCTGGAAATGCTGCTTTGACTTTCTTCCTCAGCGGTAACATCACTTGCTTCCATTCCAACGAGAAGCACTTGTTTCCAGGCCTCAGCGGTTTAGCCAGATTTCACCACCAGTGACAATGGTATACAGGTAGGCACCTCCTTCATTAATGGGGCCCCGCACACTTGGCACTTGAACTGCGTTGCAAAGCGTTTGAAATATACGCTAATTCTTTTACGAAATTACGAAACTGTTGAAAGCGCTTCTAATATGCTGATATACGTAAAAACCAAATGTACATTTCATACTACGCCAGTCGATTACTTTCAAGACGTCAGGCACAACATAAATCAATTTTGGAACACTGCAACATAGATATGTAAAAACTGTTTTCCAAAGCGCTGTGTCTCGAAACATTCGGATCAAATACAAAAAAAAAACTGGTACATCTGCCTAATATCGTGTAGGGCCCCCGCAACCACGCAGAAGTGGCGCAAGACGACGTGGCATGGACTCGACTAATGCATGAAGATATGCAGGAGGCAATTCACACCATGAATCCTGCAGGGCAGTCCACAAACACAATCTGCGCCAATTTGAGAAAGGGTTACACGTCTGTCGCGTTTAATGATTCTCGTCAGTCGTCGTTTGTCCCGTTCGTTCACGATCTTTTTCCGGCCGCAGCGATGTCGAAGATGTGATGTTTTACCGGATTCCCGATATTCACGGTACACTCGTGAAATGGTCGTACGCGAACATCCAAATGTTATCGCTACCTCCGAGATGCTGTCCCATCTCTCGTGCGCCGACTATAACACTACGTTCAAACTCACTTAAATCTTGATAACCTGCCATTGTAGCACTAGTAACCGATCTAGCTGCCGACCACATCGCGTTACTCTGATTGGTTCCATACCTCTGTTATTTGCATACGCACGNTAGCTGCCGACCACATCGCGTTACTCTGATTGGTTCCATACCTCTGTTATTTGCATACGCACGCCTATTCCAGTTTGTTTTGCTCTTCAGTGTAAAATGAAAGGAACCATCATCTGGAGAATCTTATTTATCTATCCACCACGTAAACCTTACTTATTGGTCTATCATCATAAAGTTTTATCATTGTTATGCAAATATTAAATAGTAATTGATAAATATTTTACATGGTGTTAATCTTAGGTTAATAATTAGAACATTTTTCACACTTAAAATAAAGTGAAAGAGAAAGGAAAGAGAAAAAAGAAACAATACTCTAAAAACAATTTGTAGGTTTAAGATCAAATATGTATACTTATATATAAACTTAATAATTAGCTAAAGTTAAAAATTAAAGAATAATGAGGTACATGGCTGTAATAAAATATTTAAACTAGGACGTTATTAAGATAATTTATTATAAAATGAAATAGTTATTATACAAGAGTCTATTCTTTGGTTGTCACGAGTTGGTCAGGCAGTGTCTTCCTGTAGATAGCAGGTGTAACGACTGCTGGAATGTTGTCCAAGAAATACTGGACGAGCTCAAGCCCAAAAACTCGGTAGATGATGACATCGGCAACGAAGTCAGCGATCTTTTGAAAATATCTTCGCGTTATGATCATAAAATCTTAGTGAATGAATAATCTGAAAGGAGTCAAGGACAATTAGTCCAGACTATCGACGCTCTACTATAATGATAATTACATGTATATAATTATAGAACTTTTAAAAATAATTTACATTTATTACTTCAACTAAAACATTTTAAGAAACATCCTATAAAATATCTCAGCTATAGTAATAATTTCAATAAATTTATGCATGTAGGGTGGTTACGTCAGAGAGATTAATTTACACGTCAATTAATTAGCAAAATCATTAGAATCAGCAAAACGATAAAACAGAGTTGTTTCCAAATTATGGTGGAATGTGTCTGAATGCGATAGTTTGCCTGAACCACGTCTAAGGCCCCAGTTTCATTCTCCATTCGTTGCAAAATATATGGTAGACCCTATTTTACAAATGCTTGAAGTTTACCCCTCCAGACACTTAGACAAGCGACTTTTCTAGTAACCAAGTCGTGTACGAAAAAAAACCACGAGTTTAAACATTTGTTGTCCTTGTCTGTAATATTTTTCATGCGTTTGATGAGAATTACTGACTCACACCACGGCGATTTGTTGACGACTGCGTGCGGGTTAAACCTTTATGGGTAACAGGAAAATTTTGCGTATACCACCAACTCCAACATCAAACGTCTGGGCGGTAGAACTGTACAATATGCGGAAATCTCCAGATAAGATGAACGCCGGCATAACTACATAGCCTACGTCCCCCACCTCGCTGATGGGAGTTATGGAGAGTGTTTCTGGAACCATGCTGTCCACAAACCACCTCACGAACGGAGACGTGTGGAATTGTCGTTCTGAAACACACAGTTACCATCTCCGAACTGGTTCTCTGCTACTGCTACCATAGACGACATGCAGTCGGCCAAAATGTCCTCATAGCCTTCCGTCTTCGACGTGCTTCCTAGTATTACGAAAGGACGAAGATTCATGAAAAACACCCCCCACACTGTCACCCGTGATACGCCGAATTTGACCGTGGGTATTTGACAGGCCAGCATGTAGAGTTCACCTGACATTCACCACACCCAAACACTTCCATCGGATTGCCACATGGTATATGCTATTCACGGTAAAGTGAGCACTTTTGAAATCCATCTCGTTTGGAATAATATTCAATAAATGTATTTTATTTTAGCTTTAGAAGTTAAGTTCAGAGTGNTTTTGAAATCCATCTCGTTTGGAATAATATTCAATAAATGTATTTTATTTTAGCTTTAGAAGTTAAGTTCAGAGTGTGGTGGAATATACACACTGTGTTTATTACTTACATGACAATATTTATTTTAAAATATGGTTAAAGAATAAAACATGACCGAAAGTAAAAAGTAACTAGGACCTCAAAAGTGTTCACTTAACCGTGAACGGCATATACAGCGTGATTCATCACTGCAAATCATACGTCTGCAGNTTCCGTCTTCGACGTGCTTCCTAGTATTACGAAAGGACGAAGATTCATGAAAAACACCCCCCACACTGTCACCCGTGATACGCCGAATTTGACCGTGGGTATTTGACAGGCCAGCATGTAGAGTTCACCTGACATTCACCACACCCAAACACTTCCATCGGATTGCCACATGGTATATGCTATTCACGGTAAAGTGAGCACTTTTGAAATCCATCTCGTTTGGAATAATATTCAATAAATGTATTTTATTTTAGCTTTAGAAGTTAAGTTCAGAGTGCGGTGGAATATACACACTGTGTTTATTACTTACATGACAATATTTATTTTAAAATATGGTTAAAGAATAAAACATGACCGAAAGTAAAAAGTAACTAGGACCTCAAAAGTGTTCACTTAACCGTGAACGGCATATACAGCGTGATTCATCACTGCAAATCATACGTCTGCAATCGTCCACATCCCGGTGGCGGCGCTCGTTATGCCGCCGAACACGATGCTTCGCGTTCACGGAAGAAATGTGTGGGTTAGGGGCAGGTGCCTGGGCTTAGAACCCCAGTCCTCGTATCTCCAGGCGCACAGTCATGGTCTAGCTGCACAATAAGTCGCACTGCGGAATTAACGAGTGATGCTATCATACTGCGAGAAGCGGTGTTCCCATGCCACCTTCTTTAATGCTTGATGGTTCCTGTCGGTCAACACACATGGCCTACCCGGTCGTGTTTTTGTTGTGATCGTGCCTCCCTACTTCCGCTTCGCAATCGGATCCCGGGCGGTCGACTAGGAAGGGCGGCGATGGCCCCTGACAGATTGCTTACTGATGCGGCAACCAATAACTACATCTCGTTTGAAGTCGCTGAACTCCCTTGCTCCGTTCGTTCTGCCGGTATCTGCCTCCGTTTATAGCAGCAGCGGTGGTCGTAGTGACATTTAAGCGCGAGATTGCATTTTTACAAAGGAGTATCCAAATACTCAGTACTTTAATTAGTGTGTGTTGTAAAAAATAAAGATAAAATGCGTTGTTAATGACTGAAGTAAGTAACATACTGGTATAATCAGAGTTAGGATACATAATGTCACATGTTTAAATTCGTGTTATAAAATAATGACGTGAATTCAGAAGAAATAATAAAACCTAAGTATCAGTAACATACGACACTAAGCCAAAACTCGTCATGGATAAAGGTGTCATCTACAAATGTAAGTATGCATTAAGGTATCATATAACATAACCCCTTGTTAGCCAAAACGCATACACGCAATCCCCAAAGCAAACGTTGTTCATCTGATAGTCTACGAAAATCATGAGGGGAACAGCAGTTTACATAAAATAGTTTCTCTTAACATACACATCGAATTACATTTGTGAGCAGGTTATATTTGTCTAACATGGTTCAGCCATCTGAAGACGAATCACAGATGTAGATTTATTAAGTAACGCAATTCTCATTGGCCGTTACGATTGTAGAACTAGCATCATACAATTTTGACAGTCAATGCCCAAATAAACCTTAAACATAAACAAAGTGTGTTTGAGTTGAACAAGTGGATAAAGTATATAAATTGTCTCCCCTTTCCTCAGTACATGATAGGTTGCGTAAGCCTCACAAGAGGGACCGCATAATAGAACATTACACAGGATACAAACAAATTACACAGGATACAAACAAATTACGCATAATACAAACATATTACACAGGATACAAACAAATTACAAAGGATACAAACCAATCACGCAGGTTACAAACAAATTACGCAGGATACAAACAAATCGCTTGTAACAAACTCCAATCGCACTGACCAGGAAAATTACCCCACTTCTTAACGACATGGGAAGAGTAACATTCTCCAATCAGTGGCCAGAGATAAACAAGTAAAACAAGGGCCAGAGACAGTACCGAACCTACTTCAGCTACGATCTCGGCAATCAGACTCGCAGCTCACTTCCGGAAAAAAAACACGCAGTCAAACAGGGAACGAACTTGCCTACACGAAAAGGGTTCACTCCGTCATTTAGTATACTTCATATCATATAAGTTGGCCAGATTCTGACAGTCAGTGAGTGGCAACTTGACATATATGAAACAAAGTGCCATTTACAAAATCCTGTATCAACTGATGCACGAACGAACAAAAGTTAATATCACATTGGCTATTCTGAGTGCACTGCCGACGCACATTAGACCAGCCGAAAATACGCGATAAGAAAGAGTTCCTAGGTTAATTAATACATTTTATTTTACGTAGTCATAAAACAGCGGTTTTTAGTGTTAGAAACTAAACTTCGTGCTAAAGTAGAAATGTATAGGTGTTCAAAATTAAAGGCACATTAAAACGATCCATGTCCAAATGAAGCGCAATTTCAAAACCTTTTTTTCACGTCTCGCACCTCTCCAACCCCGCTTTCATTACGTGCTTCATATTAATTCCAAAATCATACAGAAATATTGCATAATATTGTTGAATTATTTTTTCTAATAATTTGACGAAATATATTTCAAATTCGTGTCATTCCGAGCCAGTAATAGAAAAACACTCAACTTTAAAATTACGTTATATATTGAGAGAAAAAAGCGGCTCAGACCTCGCTCCGGACAGGATGTGCGCGCTATCTATCGGATTTTTTTCTGAAGGACTACCAGCAACAAAAATAAGTTCTGCGTGCGACATATATAAATTTGCGAACAGATACCAATAGTTTTATTTTTCGCGAGCTTTGCGTGGTTTTTAAAGTAACATATATCGTGTACAGTGATTGTGAGTACTAGTAATTTCTATTCGGCAGGTAATCGTTCGTCTACGTAAATTATATGCCATATTGTTCTCCGAAAATCCATTTCCTTGTTTCCGAAGAAAGTGGGATACGCGTGAATAGTTTTAAAGCAATTCTAAAGTTATTCCACGTCAGATATTTCCAACTCTAATGTATTAGCTATAACGTCCAAAGTGTGATAATATTTACAACTACCGTCTCGCAACTGTTAACCCAAATTCACTGTATCTGACAAATTAAAAAAGAGTTAAGAAATATTTAATTTTTTGCAACAATTTATATTTTTAGTTTTATAACATACTAATTTTTTTAAACAGATGTCAGTCTAAAATATCTTAAAATTTGTTAAGCATTACATTTTTTTGTAGTTACTGAATTTTAAATTAATTATTTATATTTTTGCCCTTTAACATTACAATTTACTGATTAATGATTTATGTACACATTACTATTACAACAATCGCAGCTACGTATTTCTGAGTAGCAAGTTTGCCTAAAACGTCCCACGAACAGTACATTGACAAGGGGATCGGCTGATAATGACAGCATGGAAATAAACAACATCATTGTCATGTGGCCGATCGGCTGATGGCGGAAGGATACGTAGTTAGATGTAATCAGATGTAATCAGTGGCGCCACTTTCGCAGACTTGTCAGAATCTGGCCAACTTATATGAGACAGAGTATATCCACGTACTATCGTGTGGTTTCAAATAAGCAAACTTTAAACAGTGTCTTTAGTTCCGTCCTCTCTGCATACTGGGTGTGGCTCCTTCGATTATAAATATCAACTCTCGTAAAGACGTATATCATTGGACTCCATTAGTCGATCAAACTACAATACGAAATCATGAAGGCACATTAACTTGTGATTATCATAGTTATTACCTGCAAGGGCGCAGCCTACCTGGTGATTAAACTGCGTTTCAGAATACTTGAAATCAACTTTTTTTAAAGAAACTACTACACGTATTCCTACTCTACCGGTATGTGAAAAGAAAATGCACTTCATATGAAGGACGAAACATATCCTCCGCACATCTTGCACGTTAGAAATGCTATTTCTGAGCACTCCAGCATACCTGAAAACGGCTTTTTTTTTTCCACACTACTGCAGCTCTCGTAATATACTAGTCGGAAACATGCGAAACTATTGTAGGGACCTGTATTACACTTTGCTTCAGAATTTTCAAAGATAAAACGATAGCGTCACCCGCTTAAATTCCCGTGGTTTCGGTAGATCTACGAAAACGCTGCACGCCAGACACAAACACTGCACTCCAGTTGAGAGCCTTGCGGATAGCGGCGATGTCGCACTTAATGCGAGTGGCATTGTCGCCCTTACCGCTCCCGCGCTTCTCGGCCAGAAACGCGGTAAAAGCTCCACTAATACGACGAATTACTTTCAGCGAGTTGCATCCGGTCTGAGATTGCGTTATACCGAGCTACGGACAGAGAATTTTCTTCAGAGGTCGAACTGAAAAAAAATAATTTCGCAGTAACAGCGAATCTATGGCGGGGGTGTGCTCGACACGGTCAGCTGTGTGGGGACAGACGACTAGCGGCCCAGAGCCAGGACTATAAGTGGCCCTTGCAGCTTGGACTGCAGTCTTCGCGCGCCGAAATAACAATATTGCAGTGTGGACATCCCCCTTCTTGTCCACCACCTGCCCCTCCGTCAGTTGGGAACCCCCAAACCCCCTCCTGGTCACCCTAGGAGAGGTATTCCGCGCGTTTCTCGAAATAGCTCCCACGTCACCTCGCGCGCATTTATTTGCCAACCTTGCGGCGAGGCGGCCCTACGCGCTTTCCCGCCTTCGTGTGCCCTGGCGCATCGCGGGACAGCTCTGCGTACAGAAGCGGAGTCGCTGTTTTTTTCCCCAAATCCTCCGCACGACTCGAAATTGCTGTTAGCACTTTGAGTGCGGTGCAGATTTACTGACAATTAAGACAAGCTAGAAGTGAGTCGCCTATACTCACGGCTGCTCGACCGTCACATCTGTTGGTCTCTGTATTCCCTTCTATATCCCTCCTAGTGGTTCGCACAAAAGTAGATACGCTTACTATAGGTTGTTCACAGTAAACTGAGCTCTTTTTAAAGCCTGCATAAGATCTACTTACTTGCGCTTTGTGTACTCCTCCTCCATACGTAAAATTAACATTGCCATTGTCCTGATCACTTTATTCGTGCATCGGTCAAGTGAAACTCTGGAAATTTTATAAAAGTAAAATGTTTTACAAATTTGCTAATTCTTAAATGTATAAACGTTAAAAAAAACAGAAAGCAAAATAAATTATTTCACTATTCACAAACGTTTACCAAACATTTGTAATTCAACGTTAAGACGTGGAACTATTTTCTCTTCGTCTTTGCCGCATTTGCTGGGTGCATGCAAATGTGCCCATTAAAGTACAGAATGATTCACGAGGAGTTACTGCCGCTCACAGGGCTTATTGCTTACATAATTTGGAGAAAAATATGTAATATAAATGTGGGTACTGTTCCAAATATCTACAGAGTAATTCGTCAATCAGCATACCCACCATACAGTGGAAAGGTGTTTTCAAGACCGTTTCAGCATAAATGTGTGGTGTGGTGTCCTACACGATTAGCTGATTGGGCCATTTTATCCCGGGACGCTTGACTGGTGTGGCGTATCTGCAATTTGTGCAAGATAAACTGCAGTTGTTACTTGAGGATATTCCTTTAGCAGTAAGACGTCGTATGATCTTCCAGCATGATGGTGCACATCTTCACTTCTACCGCGATGTGGTTGAACACTTCAATCAGCATTTCCCTGAGAGATGGATAGGACGAGGCGGTTTTCACCCCTTGCCTCCTCGATCGCCAGATCTATCGCTCACTTGATTATTGCGTATGGGAATGATTGAATGATATTATTTACCAAAGGACTTCACAAACACAGGAGGAACTACTTGCGTGTATCATGCATGCCGCTACAGAAATCAAAGCCAGCCGTGTGCAGCTACGTAAAGCAACTCGTGAGGTTCATAAGCGTGCGGCTAAGTGTATGGAAGTAGACGGAAACTATTTTGAACATATTTTGTAAGCTTGTTAGAAGCAATTGTGACGCTCAGCGCTAAACAATACGGTCTGACAATACATCACTGTATTTACTTCTGCAAGGGTTATTATTTTGTTGGTCATTTTCAAAATGTTTCGAATTACTCTTTAAATAATGGTAATAGGACCCACATTTATATAGAATACTTTGCTCCAAATGATGTAAGGAATAAGCCCTGTAAGTGGTGGTAACTCCTCATGAATCATTCTGTATATGCAGATAGGGACAGTGACGTTTCACAAAGGGTGGTTTCAAAAGTGCTCAGTTAACTGCGAACAGTCTATACACTGTATAATGCCCATCACTGGTTATCTCTCTGCCAATGTATTAACGAATTTAAAGTTCCCCAATAAAAAAAAACTTCCTCAAGCAATACTATTGAAATGATTACTCTACTTCCATGTAATAAATTAGAAATAATGTTTACAATTATTTGTATTAATTTGTTTTAAGTACATATATTTTAGTCACGACAGATATTTCCTTACTTGATGAGCTTAGAAAGAGATGGGGTGAAGATTGAGTAGCAACGGAATGCAAGGGCGGGAGAAGCGGGAGTACCTCGAGAAAACTCCACAGTTAACGACAACGTCCACCACGTTCCCCACATGATAAAATCCGGGTGACCCGCAGGGAATCTAACCCGGTTCGCCGTGGTGGGAGGCGAGTAGTCTGACTGCAACACCACCGCGGCCCCTCGTCTACGTAGAAGTGACACTCGTGTGTGTGTGTGTGTGTTGCAAAAATTGTCAACATTTCTCGTCGCCTTGGCCACATGGTGCTACACTTTACCCATTCTAAGGTGGCAGCAGATATAAACATTGCCAGCCGCTGGCAATGTTTATATCTGCTGCCACCTTGGAATGGATGAGGTATATGTCGTCCGCTTGCCAGTAAGGCTATTGATATTGAGTGTAAAGATTCATGTCTATTTGTGTTTCGAAACTCTATAGCCTCTTTCAAAGCGTACGTTTGGGCGACTCCCTTCTTCACGCTAGTGACCGTGGGTTTACCAATCACGGACGATCTTTCTTGCAGTAAAATAAGTCCTGATTGGTCCGGGTAACCAGAAGAACGTTTAGCCGTGGTCACAACAGCCAGCAACAAGAAATAACTCATTAGCGTTTACGCAAAGTGTTGAAAACAATCCTGTACTAAGATTACTTCGCAAAAAGGAACTATCTACACAAAAGAGCCTCAAGTATGTGAAATATTTGGCTGTACGTATGTGGAGGTGCAAGAAAACCACTTGAAGAGAAGGTGGAAATCATAATAAATAATATAGCAAACTGGGAAAATGAGGTCAAACTTAGATTTTCAGAAACGAAGACTAAAATAGTGATATTGAAAGAACGATTGCGAAGCTCTCCAGTTATAAGGTCGGTGGTCGCTTCGATAGNACGAAGACTAAAATAGTGATATTGAAAGAACGATTGCGAAGCTCTCCAGTTATAAGGTCGGTGGTCGCTTCGATAGTAGACCTTACAGTGCATAGGAGAGACAGACATGCTGAAAATTTAGCAGCAACACGCAAACAGTCCGCTCGTAAACTGTGTATACTTTCTGTTCTGTGACCAGACGCANACGAAGACTAAAATAGTGATATTGAAAGAACGATTGCGAAGCTCTCCAGTTATAAGGTCGGTGGTCGCTTCGATAGCAGACCTTACAGTGCATAGGAGAGACAGACACGCTGAAAATTTAGCAGCAACACGCAAACAGTCCGCTCGTAAACTGTGTATACTTTCTGTTCTGTGACCAGACGCANTGCTGAAAATTTAGCAGCAACACGCAAACAGTCCGCTCGTAAACTGTGTATACTTTCTGTTCTGTGACCAGACGCACTAACAAAAAGGCGCAGAAACTATCCCTCCAATTAAAGTCCAGGAACTACAGATTTTCAACGGTTAGCCCTTTCACACCCATATCAATTTATGGTTTCACGTGTTGCAAATAATAAATTGTTCGATGCATTCTGTACTTAAGCTGACTTACCACTTGTTTCGTAATTACAACCAATCAGGCGTAGACCTTGTGCTCGGCTGTAGTAATATGAAACGTTCATAACCTGCACTGTGGCATAGTTTACGAATCATCCGAAGGTAAGATCGCTGGGGAATCAGCCCCGCAGTGTAAGCTACAGAACCGGCCAAATATAACGAGTGCGCAAAGTACGCTATATTTGAATGGGTTAAACAATCTCTTTGGAACTCGGTCTTCGAAAAACAAATCCCTGCCGTTAATTGTTTAAAATTATGTACCTGAAAAAAAAAATTCACGGATTCATTAGCCCTTTCGTGATCATTGCAAACAATTGTCTGCATGTTGCACAGGAAGTTTATGTTTGACCGGTGCTGTCAACTGTGAATTTCAGTGCCCAATGATTTTCATTTGAGGTAGCTCATACGTAAACCGTGTTACTGAACCGCGTTATGACTGATTCGTACAGGTTGTGATAATGAAAAAATGTTGTTTGCCAGCCTAAGTACCGCACGACTAAGAAATGATCNTGACTGATTCGTACAGGTTGTGATAATGAAAAAATGTTGTTTGCCAGCCTAAGTACCGCACGACTAAGAAATGATCATATTTGTAACATCACAAACCATAAATTAACGTGGTCATACAATTTTTGGGATACGAACGAGATTTAAAACACTTGTAGGCTTGTGTTATGTTTACAACCTTCCTACAAGTTATTTGGCACTTCGTGGAGTACGCGGGAACAATATTAAATATGAGCCAAAATCCAGGCCCAATCGCGGCCTTCCACTGTGGCAGAAAATAACTTTATGGGCAATAAATATCTCCTTGGGTATAAAAACGCTAATGAACTCTTGCGTATAGTTCAAAGAACATGTCAATTGCTCAGGTGTCTACGTATACTTAAGTTTGCACTCAGGAAATCTGGCAAGGTAGCTAATCGCAAAATGTATTCCCTTAACTCATTGTGTTATTTGAAGTGAAATGTTATACTGGTTGCCTTTCAAAACAAGTAAGGTTTGTTGCAAAAACATTAAAGTATTGACGTAACACGCAAGCCATTACATTTGCATAACAATTCTTTTGTATCATTTTAGCAGATCATGAAAAATATTAATGGGTGCGAATTATGTTTAGTGGTGTTGATATGGTGAAAAATAAATGTTGAACAGAAATAATTCAACAGGCCTGCCAGTATGTGAATTATTCATCTGCTAGCGCATTCCCCGATTAGCTATTAACAGAATCTTTGTAATGTTTGGAAATTAAAAACAAAACGAGTCCCAGTCTTGTTTACGTTGCAAAAATGAGTGGATTTAATTTAAGATAAACTTTTAAGATGTCATTATAAGTTAAGATGCAAATTACTATCTGAATGGGTTTTTTAATAATGACTTACTTCGTGTATGTGTAAAGAGCTTCATAATTTCATTTGAGTTATTTATAATTACTCAATACCGGAAACACATTATAATAAATCTTAATTTAATCATAATTTTTAGGTCAAAACCGTATAATTTAAAAAGCGGGCAAAGAGTTGTTTTTTTTTTTTTTTAGTATATAGTTGTTTGGCAAAATATTACCTACCCTTAAAAAAATGCCCGAGAAGTGTCAAGAGGTATGTAAACATCTGTAAATGTTTAGATATTTTTGAAAATTAGTATAATTTTCTTTATATTCCATGGCTGTCTCCCACACCACAGTAATAGATGTTTTCTTTTACTAAAGTTCAGCGGTGTAATTTTTTTAATATGTACGATGTTGTGCATTGCACACTCTCGGAAACAAAGGCCGAATTTGGTTTAATATAAAAAAGAAACTGTTTATAAAAATTTACATTTCCTATATTATATAAAATAACCCAATTTTTTATTAAATATAAACGTATAGAATTATAAAATACACCGTAAAAATTAAACAATTAACAATTAAGAAACGAAATCAACAATTGAAACCAAATTTTCACCTGGTATTTTTATATAAACAGAGTCTACCCGATACTGAATGCGATGAGAACTGAGTGCTTTCAGTTAAAATGACATGCATTATGACACCCAAAATATTATCACAGGTCTCATATTATCGGAAGCGAACCACTGGTGTCAAACAAATCACTTTGGTGAAACTGGGATAGGTGATGACAGTAAATTATCATAGACTACCTGCTATTGGGAGGATACCTGCCAGGCCACTAGAGGTATACAATCACTATTTTTTTTAGCAATAATCAAACGTCGCATTTGCAATTTGGATCTTGAATGGCAATCCTGTATCTTGCTTATATGAAACAAAACCCACACTTATATTTTGGTATAGAACTACTGCAGTGTTTCAATGTCACTACGAAATGGTCAGTACTTCTGAAAGTCAAACGAAGAGCTTCCCAGATTGAGTGACTTGATTAAATTNAAACGAAGAGCTTCCCAGATTGAGTGACTTGATTAAATTAGCTGTGTTCTTAATTCTTCTCCGAGAAGTTCGCCTGTAAACTAAATTCCGCATACTCTAGTACAAAACCACATGATAAAACCTGATAAAGTAATAGCTGACTAAAAGCGTTTTTGTTCATAAATTAGTATATTTTCTATGGTTTTTCGTTGACCATGCACGTAGCAGCGTCACATTAATCTTGTGAAGAGTGTGGACTGGTGAGTGACGGAACGACATCCACAACTGTTTTAAAGAAATACACGTACTTGAAGGTACTATTATATTAACGTATTACTTACACATTAACATTTCACTTCAACTTTTGCAAGTTAAGTAATTTTTTTTCTGTGAAAAGTACTTATCAACACTTAGTGGCTTACACTATCCTGCCTAAGAAAAGAGTTTTCTATTGCTCTAGGCGATTGTGAATGCAGCAGCCAGTTATAAAGCTGCGTCATATCAACAGCGGCNGAAAAGAGTTTTCTATTGCTCTAGGCGATTGTGAATGCAGCAGCCAGTTATAAAGCTGCGTCATATCAACAGCGGCCAAGAGAATTAGAGGTAGTTTCTGAACGTGCTCAAGTCGTGTCGTGATTCTACGTACTATGCATAGAGATGGTGGAAAATCGAGAAATTTTTTGAGCCAACATATCTTCAATAACTCTCTTAACTAGTTTATTCTTTCATGATAGGATGAAAAAGGTTTTGACTCGGCTACGTTGTTTGCAGACCATGCTTTAGAGTATCAGAATCCTCATACATGCATGACAGCCAATAAGGAAAGAAAACAGTCGGGAATGTGTTCAGCATGTTGAATCCTAGCAAACAGTAACTTTTCCTGCGATAAACCACCATAGCTAACTATGCAGCATTCTGTAAACGAACGCGTATATAGTCCATTCACGGTTTCTTAACAAACATTGAAAAATCACCCTAGGAGTCATATGTTAACCTTTTCTTATAACTTGTGTACCACACGCATACAACGTTGATTAACTTTAAAAATATTATATTTTTGAANATGTTAACCTTTTCTTATAACTTGTGTACCACACGCATACAACGTTGATTAACTTTAAAAATATTATATTTTTGAATAAATGAAACTTTAACTTAGTATTTTCTATAACTTGTAATACTTATTTCGTATTCAATACGAATTAAAAACATTGAGAGCAGCGCTGTTTTGGCAATGGCTAGTAAGAAATAGTCCACAATTAAAATATTGTTTTAACCAATTTTTTGGTATGCTATTTGTAAATTAAATGTTGCTTATCGAAAAATTTAAATTTTTTGGTAGTCCTGATGGAAACATATGTCATTGACATAGTTAAAAATATCAGCGCAAAATACTCTACGAGGCCCTCGTGACATGGTGTTTTTTTCGATCGAGGAAGAAACTTCAGTAGGCTGTCGGCGGTGTTTGTCGCGCTCTCTCTCTCTCTCTCTCTCTCTCTCTCTCTCTCTCTCTCTCTCTCTCTCCACCTCTCTCGGAAAGTTGCGCACCACTAGTAGTAGCAAGAAAATTATACATGTTTTCAATTGTATCATATTTTATACTTATTAGAGCAACAATAATAATTTTTGAATTTATAATTTACAACTGAAAAGAGATTTAAATGCGTGAATACTTATTATAGTACATTTTAGTGTGATGGCGGGAGGGTTACAAATCCGAAGTTGGCAGAACTGGAGACTGGCGAGTGACGAGATGACATGGCTTATTACTGTTACTGAACGAAGTGTTCATTTTTCAGGTTCCGAATAAACTTCAAATTACCACATCCAGTTAGTACACGTTGTGTGTTTTAAACCTACCTAGGCAAGTTACGATGTTGTGATGAATCAGTGTTTCCATGGCAGTAATAAATATACTGTAACGTGTGTTGTGACCGCTGCGTGTGAAAGGGCGTGGCTGTGGTGTGTGCATGACTGCAAATATTGGACGTGCGAAATTTATACGTTTTAACCATGAACTGTTTTTATGATGAAGCTAATTATTTTTAAGCCATGCTCGTTTATTTATCACAACTTTGTGACATTGCCCTATGTGTTTGAAACACAGTTGTGTAACGTGCTTACGTTTCTGCGATTTGAATGTTTGCCACAATCCCAACAAATTACTAAGCCCAGCCAGAAAATTTTAAACAAATAATTTCAAATAATTTAATAAACGTAGTAAAAATAAGTAGCTATGCAAATAAATATGAGCGGAATAAAAATTACGGTAGGCCTATTTGTGTGCATGTTCACCACTGTATTTTAAGTTTGTCGCTGCTACGTACAAAAAAAAAGCGACACGAGTTGCGTGTGTGAATTTGCTTTGGTCTGTTTGCTCCTTCATTTAAATATTTATTCCAATGAAGGCCGTCCTTTTAACTAAATAACCCAACAACCATCAATAACAACAGGTTAAATACTACAGTTCTTTCCCCCACAGTTGTAACGGCGTTAAACACAGTCGCGGAAATGTATTAACGTGTATTATGTGCAATGTGCTATATCATGTATAAAAAAAATATGTTAACCATGTAAAATAATAAAAGTAAGAACTACCGTCAATACTGACATTATTTAAAAGTTATAAAGCTGACTTAAATATAGTTGTAGGCCTAAATTGTGAATGTTCGTACGAAATGGTTGTTGAAATGTGACAGAAATCTTTGAACAGCTGAAAACAGTAAACAAAGCATTTTACAGTTAAAACGTATAAGTCACATGTCAGTGTTTGTGTTTACGTGTAGCGGAAGAATACGTAATCGGTAAGAGGGTTTTCTCGCGAATCTCCCGTTCCCCCCGCCCTTGCATTCCGGCGCTGCTTTATATCCGCCTCGCTTCGCCCTCGTCGGCTTTCAGGGCGTCGTTGCTAAGAGACGCCCAAATCTCTCCACTCTCCATTCTATATTCCCACTTACCAGCGTCTTATTCTTCCACACTACACTCTAAACCAGGATCAGTGGAAAACTACGGATTCACAGTCAATCCCAACAACAAAAATGGGTGAAAATGGCCCCACCGAGAATAAGTGGAAAATCTGTTATTATTTCAAAGTAAATAAAAAATTGTCACTAATTGAATAGGAGCGTCCAACAGTGGTTCGAACATTAACTGACAAGGGTAACAAAGAAAACAGTGGAAATTAACCGATACAGAAAGTTTGTAATCTACTGATAATGTTATCTTTACAAAAATGTAACTGACTGAATAAGTAAAAGTCCACCCATATTCACTGGAAACAAAAAAAGTGGTGAAACATTTCTGAACCACAACATTGACAGTTAAAACTACAGTATGCAAAATTTAGAAAAGTGTCTCTGTTTTGTAACNTAGGAGCGTCCAACAGTGGTTCGAACATTAACTGACAAGGGTAACAAAGAAAACAGTGGAAATTAACCGATACAGATAGTTTGTAATCTACTGATAATGTTATCTTTACAAAAATGTAACTGATTGAATAAGTAAAAGTCCACCCATATTCACTGGAAACAAAAAAAGTGGTGGAACATTTCTGAACCACAACATTGACAGTTAAAACTACAGTATGCAAAATTTAGAAAAGTGTCTCTGTTTTGTAACNAAACATTTCTGAACCACAACATTGACAGTTAAAACTACAGTATGCAAAATTTAGAAAAGTGTCTCTGTTTTGTAACACTGTTAAATATTTCGCAAAAATTCAATTTTTAAATTTTGACTCAATTACCAATATTTTATTAAATCTCGCCAAGATTTTAACGTATTGACATTCTGGATGTTTTAGAGAGGATATTTTGAAAGAAAAGTTGCATCGTGTAGGATAATCATACTGAAATGTATGGTTATATTAAAGAAAATATTGGTAATAATATCCATAGATATTTCATATAATTAACTTATATGCATCACAGATCCATTTCAGGCATAAAAAGAATAACTATTGTGTCTGAAATGGCTGTACATAAAATCAATTAACAAACGTATTTTGTAACATCACAACGAATATTTTCTTACTTACAACCATCTATTTCATTGTGATTATCCTACTTGATATAAGTTTTCCTTCAAAAATGTTCTTTCTGAGGCATACACAATCCAAAAACACTTGATTTTCTTTATAGGCTGTTCACGGTAAAGTGAGCAATTTTGAGGACCTGGTTACTTTATACCTACCAGCCATTTTTTTATCCTTCCACCCCTTTTTAAAATAAATATTGCCTTGTAAGTAATAAACACAGTGTATATATTTTACCGGACTTGAAAATTGACATCTAAGGCTACAATAAAATATATTTGTTGAATACTATTCCAAATGGGAGGGCTTGAAAAAGTGCTCACTTTACCGCGAATAGCCTATCACATTGACTGGATATTTAAAAAAGTGCATAATACATTTTAAAGCGATTTTTTTACAGTGCAACTAAACACGAGTGCCTCTTGCTCGCCGCTATAACGTCACTCTGTCAGCACAAGCCAGCTGGAAAGTTTAACTCTCATCTGCTCTCTGCGCGGTCTCTTTTACATGTCACGTTGTGAATCGTCGTGCATGTCACAGTCCCGCAACATCCGATCCGCCTCGCACTACCNGCGTTAGTGCGTTTACACCGTCAGCCGAAAATTGAGTCCCGGAAACCCAACTACCCTGACTAAGATTTTTACGTTTTACGTGAAGCGTTTACACCGTAACATGAAACTCGAGCCGGGTCGCAATTTAAAGAGCGCTCTCACGAGAGAGCATTCTTTCGCACAGCCTGGCGAGAGCACTACTTCGCGCTCTCCCACGCTCTCGCTCTGTGAAATTGAGACAATCTCGTGTTTCTCTCTGGCATCACACAGACAGGCGATGCCGAAAGCAGCGAAATCACGTTAAGATAAAATCATGGTCATATCTGTTGGTAAAGGCTGTTCACGATAAAGTGAGTACTTCTGAAATCAACCTTTGAAAAATGCCACTGGCTCTACCTGCATGTAGCTTAACGGGCACAATGATTGGTCTGCGCCCAGGAAAGTTGGTAACGACGGAAGCGAAGTAGTTCCATGTTTAAACGTCGAATTTAAATCGTTATGTTAACATATGTAAACACTGAAATTATTTGTTTTGTTTTATTATTTATTAATGCATTTAGGCGTATAATTTAACAAATTTTTAAAATATTCAATTTTGTGATAATTTTGATGTTTTATATGACCGACGCACGAATAAAGTGAGCAGGTTAATTTCAATGTCAAGTATACATATTGTGTAAGAATACACAATGTGCATACAAGTAGATCTTATGCAGGAATTTTAACAATGCTCAGTTTACCGTGAAAAGTCTATAGTAATATATATAATGTTCAACAAAATCCATAAATAATTATAGCACAACCAAAATAGCTCTTAGGGCATAAAATATTATTATTTTTGTTTTATTGATTTCCGTCGCGTTACAGCAAAGTGACAAATGAAAACGAGCCTTTGTCAGACATCCGTATCTATACATTTATAAATACGTGTTACGTAAGCTATTTCGTTGACTGAAACATAAAGTATTGTTAATTTACAGGTAAAATGTGACGTGGTTTTGGCTCAGAAAGCTGTTATAACCTTATTTAAACAATGGAACAATGCAAACAAATATGGCGCGTGGTCAGAGAGTGCGAGAGAGCGCCAGCGAGTACGCAAATTGCTCTCTCTCTCTCTCTCTCTCTCTCTCTCTTTGTGCTTTCGCTCTTTCGCGCACTCTTCGACAAATTGAGACTACCAAAGAGCGTTCTCTCTGACGTTATAATGACTAAGTCGCGAGAGTGAGAGCACGAGAGAGCGCTCTGTCGCACTCTCTGATCACAAGTCATATTTGTGTACGGTGTTTCAGCATATGATTCAGGTTATAGTAGCTTTCCGGGCCAAAAACTATGGCGCATTTTACCAGTATATGAATAACTGTAACTGTTTTAGTCGACGATATAACTGACATTCTTAATCAACTAAACATCTGTTTTGCTCTTCAACGAGTAGTACATTTCACTCCATATTTACAAACGCAACCGAAGGTGCTTTGTTTATACCGCACAGGAAACCTAACATTAAGCGAAATAATTACAACTGATCGGTGTTAAATAAATAATTAATAAATAGGACTCTCCGTTTGTCTATTGCTCAATTTTACGTCTGCCATGCACGATACTTTCATTGCGTAACAGTGGCAGCGGGCTGATTACGAACATACTGCGATGACGAACGAATTATCCTTACATACTTACCTTATGCGACTGCGGATTCGCGAGTATAATACACTGAATACGGAATACATTCGTTTATATGAAAATAATGTTGTCTATAAAACGTATTTCTATGTTAAATGAAAATAAATGCTAACATGACTATACTAACATTCGTATAAAATCTCAAAACATTAACTGGACATTAAATATAACTTTACGAGAAGTTGTGTGATTGCTTCATATAGGTCTAAGTCTATTTTCCACTAGGGCCCGTTATTCCATGCAATATGGTAACACGCTGTTATAGGCCAGTCACAGTAAAGTGAGCACTTTTTAAGGCCCTCGCAACAGGAATTAACCACTAATAAATATATGTTATTGCTGCCTAAGGCGTCAACTATTGAGAGTGGTGAATGTATACACGGTGTTTATTAGTCCCATGACAATGTTATATTAACAAGTGGCAGAAAGATAGAAATTGGAAGAAAGAAAAAATGTAGCAGTGCCTTAAAAAGTGCTAACTTTATCGTGAATAGCCTATACAAACGTGTCATACAATTGTTAACGAATTTAAAACTCCGTCACAACATAAGTTTAAGAGTTTTTTATACATTTATTACCTAGCAAATAATGTAACATGCTCTAAAATTGATTATACCTATCATCCACTTGTGTAAGTACGTACGATAATGCTAAATTATTTGCATTGCTAAACATACTGGATGTCATTTCAAATACATGTTTTCTTAAATTACCAATCATCACACTGAAACACATAGAAAAAGTGTTACTTAATGATTTGACAGCTATCGTACGTCTGCCAAATGAGAACTGCTCACCAGTTTAAATTATTTTTTTATGAATGCTGTGAAATCCCCATTTACCAAAATCGAAGCACCATATCATTATGCTAATACTTTAGAACATATACGCGCCATCATGTTATACATTTAAAATGGTTTTGGGGAATCAATTGTTACGAAAATATTTGAAGTTTTAAATCAAATGAGGTTATGTATGTAAGGCATAACAGATGACTTCGAAAGCAATTGAGTTTAGTCCAAAGAATATTAATTTATTATTTACAGAACATTTTCCAAAAGGAATTTATGGTATGCGTCAACATAATGTTTTCGTGTTTTCATTTTCAAGGCATTATCAATACACGAAGACTAAAAATGTAGCAGCCAAATATGAAAATTAATAAATAACAGTACCTACTACATTTAGTAGCAAACGGAATACAAAAGTAAAATTCTTTATTCTAACTGCCTTTCATACACTTATTCCAAAAAAATGTTACTCGCATATCAGAAACTGGGGTGTATTATTTTGGCAGACGAATTAAATAAATAAATGAAACGTCAGAAATCCTTAGCTGTGTTCCGAGTTCACAGCCACACGTCCTCATTCACTTGTCATTAATCCCTTCAGCGCCAACAATTCACACATTCCCTTATTACTTTGTGACGAAGTGGGTGTAATTTCGAAGACCCATCTTCGATTCGCAATAGTCACAACCTCCAGCACACATGCGAAAAAAAAAATTTATTAATTTAACGCTAATGCTGTCTTGGTATGTGCACGAACGACAGCGTCCATCACGGTTACTTCCTACTTTTCTGAAGCCCTGCTCAAGTTCCAATTTCAGCATATTCTTCCACCTCAAGCAAACAAAGCTTAAAAGCCGGTCTAGAAAATTATACACCAAAGGGCAGCGCGCCACACTCGTGCGCTTTCACTTCAATTATATTTCACATAAAAGTTATTTCTTCTCAGGCATTACCAACACACCTATGTTCTCCATGTTTTCATTAATATTAAATATTGAATAAATGTTATAAATAATAGCCAAACCGTAAGTCAATGTTTATGTTTTACGTTAACACAGAAGTATTAAGAGATTATGATACGTGATGTATTTAGGAAAGAAGCAAACACGTTCATTAAACATGAGGTGATTTTTCAAAGGTGTGTTTAGAAAAGTGTGATGCAATCGCAAGCAGACTATGACCGTGTTCCAAATAACCAGCTTCTGCACTCGCACTCATCTCGCACTTCCACTCTCACTCCCTCCCACAATTCCCTGCATACTCTTTATTTGGGACGGATCCACACTTGCACTCGCTCTAAAAATATAGGTACTGTTGTTATCATAGGGTTTTGTTGTTTATTTCGAAGATGTTCAATTGTGTTTTTTTTTTCACATGAAGTAACAAAACACGTTTTTCGTAGTCGTCGTAGGCAATGGAGATTAAAACAAACAAACGATATCTAGAGAGCATGCATAGAGCATGCATCCAGCTCTCACTCGCGACACGCACTCGTGCACTCGCTCTCGCGCACTCGCACTATGACGTGTGGAACAGCACGCTCTGACGTCACTTCCGAGTGGGAGTGCGCGAGTGTGAATATCCTGACTTGTTTGGAACGCGGGCCTATCACAGGAACAATCTGCGAAAATTGTTGTAAACAACTGAGGACGAAACTTACAGTGAGGACACGTGAAAGGGACGCCACTCGTGCCTGTAAGTCGAAGGGGGAATTCTAGCGTCCAGGTGTGCCCTTACCGAGAATTCGGACAGCTGCAACTCCAGTGTGCCTTTGTGTTCGACAGGCGACTTCCGGACGCCGCCGTTTTTTGTCGCTCTGTTTTGCCGCGAAGGTGAACGTAACGTGTATTCCATTTCAGGTGGCTTCAGACTTTTCTGAAGCTCTGCTAAGTTCTACTGTCAGGCCTCATACAAGCAAAGATTAGCCATGTGAAGGTTTATTCTACTCAGGTTAGGAATAGGACGAGATTGTTTTTTAGAAGAGTTTGGCTTTGGGACAGTTTTTGCCGCAAGGTGCGCAATAGTCACTAGTGGTGTTCCGAAGAGGCCATTTTTAAGCTTGCGGTAAATGGAGAAATTATATTTATTTGTGTGTTAAAGTTCGCTTTTGGCTCGAGTTGTGATATATACTTGCCCTAGTCAACATTTAATGTATTAACTCTTATTTCGGAACTATTATTCACTATTATTAGCACTGCCACCTTGTTGCTCTGCTCTAGCTGGCACGAATGGTAGTTTGNGTGATATATACTTGCCCTAGTCAACATTTAATGTATTAACTCTTATTTCGGAACTATTATTCACTATTATTAGCACTACCACCTTGTTGCTCTGCTCTAGCTGGCACGGATGGTAGTTTTATGGTGGGAATCCAAGATGGCGTGGGATTATTTCAATATGGCGGCGTGATAGATGTGTCTGTGTTTAGCATAAGCNGATGGTGGGAATCCAAGATGGCGTGGGATTATTTCAATATGGCGGCGTGATAGATGTGTCTGTGTTTAGCATAAGTGCGATTGGTATATGTACAATTAGCATATATGTGTGTGATTTGTATAGATCTCCTTAGCATGTGCACTTGACATAGGTCGTAGAATATATGCTTGTAACAAGGTAGTGCATGAAGTTGCATGATGGGGCAATGAACTCGAACATTCTTCCGACAAGATGGATGGCGCTGGCATGGAATGACAGAACGTGAATGTCAGGATGACCTCTCAACTCCTCTTTCCAAAAATGGAGTCATTTAGCCACATTGTGGAGTCATCGGAGGAAATTGTGCAAGTACCAGCCGCATTATGCAAAACACATTTTTTTTGCTGGAAATTTTGCTGGTTTTGAAGGAAAAACACATTTTTTTAGGGGGATTCGGGCGGTTTTTGCCGTTTTTAGGGCAAAAAAGGGAATTTTCAGGGGTAAAAGGGTAGCGTGACGTCATCCAATATGGCAGCCGTGGCACCGCATCCAGCATCCAGGTTCGGATAAACGTACTATTTATAACTACTAGTAAGCCAACGAAGGTTTAATCGTACGTGTTTAGTTTTCGATGTCGAAGTAATTATGACTAAACGTTGCGCTAACTGTCACGCTGAAGTAGTCTTCCATTTGTTATCCAAGAATTTATAACTAACTTTTGAGAAAAATTATACAAGCCTATAATTACAGTTTTGACGTAAGCACTGAATAAATACTTACTACAGTGTTAAAAGCGAACTATGAAAAGAAGTTTTGATGCTAAAACTTGGCACTACTGGAGTTAATTTTTTCTTTAAAAATTATTAGAAACAGATTTGGCATTACAGAAACTCTCTCACGATTGTAGGAATTGTACAGTATCCCTTTATATGTACGCATGGATACTAATCAGATCCTCGGCAACGTTAATTTGTACATTTGGTGAGAGCATACACTATGGATTGAAAGGTCATAGTATGGTAGACTATCAAAAATGCTCAGTAAATAGTGGAAAAATGTATTACCTTCATGAGATGTATCCATGCCGTCACTCACGTGACAAGGCGAAATTTATTTTAATGCACAGTGGCTATACGCCTCAGTATCACACCAGTTATCAGTAGGGCTAGTGACTTTTCGCGTAAAAATCGGAGCACACAGTAGACTTCAATACTATATACACACCTCAGCTGTTGTTATACCTCCATTGGCTGCTGGTGCCGTGTCCGTCTTTGACCAAGCCACTCAGGTAACACCAAGTAACTGCGACACTGAACCTTCGTGATTCCTGCGCAAACGGTTATCACGGACAAGAACATTTTTTAGCCAATCAAAGAAGCTGGACGACCGTACAGTGCTTTCGATTGTGTCTTGTCTCGAAATCTTTCCGCGAAATATCACTGCCCCTAGTTATCAGTAAACCATTTTCAAAAAGACGTTACATTTTTAACGTGACATTAAATAAGTTAGGTCGTTTTCTTCCAATTCCTTAAGCATTACATAGTCAAAAATGTGTGTTTACAGCAAACTAAGTACTTAGTTGCATATGACCAAAAAAAAAATTCAGTGCACCTAATAGACTACTTTTTTTGCCACACAAAATTTCTTGACCCAAAAAATAAGTTTCTTAAACTCGAGTGCTTATTTCGTTAGCAAGAAAAGTGTTTTGTTGCAAAAACATTTTTAGTAAAGGCAACTATTTTTTTGCACT
Source organism: Clitarchus hookeri (assembly GCA_002778355.1). NCBI lineage: Eukaryota > Metazoa > Arthropoda > Insecta > Phasmatodea > Phasmatidae > Clitarchus > Clitarchus hookeri. The sequence goes on along the minus strand of NQII01005015.1, from coordinate 52,701 downwards.
CGAAACCAAGAATAGTATTATGTCACACAAACAGAAACCTTTTATCTTCGTGTTCTTTAAGTACCACGCTTAGTTTTTGTTATGAGATGCATGCAGTAGAAGTCCAAGATTTGGCTTCCCAAGTGTTGCTTCAGAGCACCCACATACCTGGCACGCGAACTGCGTCGAACAACGTCTGAAAAACACGTTTTTTTTTTTGTTTTTTTTTTAAACATCTTTACGTCTTTACAGTTTTATCGCCATACTTTCTAGAGATCACACGTAAAGACATTCAACTATCCTAGGAACGTATTTTCAGACTGATGCGCCCGTAAGTATTGTACGTGAATATCTGCGGAACGTGAGCAGGGGTACGTGAATTTGACGAATCCTTTTGTCAGCAGCCTAAGAGTTCTCAGTGTTTAACATATACAGGACCACAGTTTAACTGTTTCTGTTCATTTGTTGGCTGATGAAGGGGCTTTTTGGTGATACGGTTACATCACAGGAGTACTAGGTATACAGAGATGAAACTGCCGCTCACTACGCGATATCCAGCAGAATGGCGTCAGCAACCAGCGACATGTTGGAAGCGCCGTTCGACTATCAGCGCCTGGTAACCAGCTTACCAGCGGGCAACCCAGCCAATAGGAGACGTAACGCAGCACGCGGTAGCCAATCAAACACAAGGCTCATTCCATAACCTCTCACAGCCAATCAGAGAATGTGTACATGTGTACGCCGACATCAAAGCATCGCCACGCCGTATCGCGTCTGTGTTCTTATCTAATGTGTGGTCACATTATTTCCTTCTTCTTGCTGAAGAATTGAACAGGGCATGTCGAAAATATTATCATCCAATTACAAAAGGAACAATGGAGTATATGTGCTCGAAATCTAGCATGCCATTGAAAGAATTTGCGAAGTTCACGTAAAGGTTGTTCTCGGCTAATCGAGCAATTTTGAAACGAAACTTTTAGAAATGTCGCCGCTCCTACCTGCATATATTTTAACGGACACGCTCTTAGTAACGATGCAGGGAAAGTAGTTCCATGTCTTAACGTTGAACTAAAATATTCAGGTAAACATTCGTGAATACCGTAGAGGTTTGTTTTGCNAAAGTAGTTCCATGTCTTAACGTTGAACTAAAATATTCAGGTAAACATTCGTGAATACCGTAGAGGTTTGTTTTGCTTTCTGTTTTGTTTTATGAATACAAATGTAATAATAAGAAAATTTGTAAAACATAATTTTTTTTTTAAACAATTTCACGATTTTACTCGACCAACACAGGAATAAGGTGATCAGTCCCACAGAAATGGTAATTCTACAATACTAAATTGGCATACAAGTTGATCATAGTGAGCCCACCTACACGGCGCTTCAACTGCGATGCAGTGTGTTTGAAATACACCTGTTTCCACGAAACTAGCGTCCACCGTGCTTGTCTACGGAAAGAACACACGCTTTAGACGAGGATTGTCGAGTGCTTTCAAGACGTCACGCACGTTACAAACACCATTTCAGAGTAGACCAAAATGGCTGGAAAAGGATTTTTCAACGCGCTGTATCTCAAAATATATGTGTCAGATACATTAACAGCCCAGCGTTGAACCTTCTCACAGACTTTCAGCTAATAAAATAATTGGGTCACTGCTGACAGTCCCACCAAGTACACGCAGCACAACACTGCACGCCAGTTCAGAGCTTTGCGCTTAGCGGCGATGGCGCCACTTGGAGCGCATGGCAGTGTCGCCCTTATCGCTCCCGCTCTTCTCGGCTTCAAACGCGGAAAGAAACTCCAGGTAGGGCTTNAGCGCATGGCAGTGTCGCCCTTATCGCTCCCGCTCTTCTCGGCTTCAAACGCGGAAAGAAACTCCAGGTAGGGCTTCCACAAATGCACAGTTTACTATGGACAGACTTCAGGTGAAGTGATGTGGGTTGCTGGATGCGCACGGGTGCTTCGCCGTCGTGGCCGTTGAAGCGGATCGCGGATGGAGGGGGCTTACCTGGAGGTCAGGGAGCCCGCCGGGTCATCCTCTCCAGGCACGCCAGGTGCGGTCGCCGATGTCGCGGTGCACGCCTCTCGGCGCTTCTGGGGACCGCGGGCCCGCGCACAGCTCGCGGCTAAAAGCGTCCCCGCGGGCGCATGCGTGGTGCCGTCCCCCCTTCCTCTCCTAATCCTCGCGCTGCGGACCACGTGCTCGCGACACGTGGCTCCGCCGCGGCCAACTGCCACCTTCACGTAGAGATGGGTCGTTACGGCTATTTTCTGTACCTGTTCCAAACTGATAACGATGCAGAGTTCTATCTGATGCTTTCTGCATCAGCTACAGGAATACCCGACTACGACGCTTCTCTGCCGGTCTAGTGTGGCCTAGTCCGTGCATGTTGCCAGGTACACATTACCAGGTATGCGTACTATCAACTACGGGTGTTATAAACTACGTGTTTTGTGTTGATGTACTGATTAATATATGTTACAGAGAAATAAAGTGTTGATACCAACAGAAGCAGAAAAAAACTCTATTTGAGCGAAAATTCATTAAAAGAGAGGATGATTAACTTGCTATGTTTAAATTATGTACATATGTAAATTATGCTATATATGTATACACACACATTCACACACCATGTGTGTCAGTCGCGGGTATTTTTACGTATCTATGTTAACAAAATATATCCTCCGCTGTAAAATAATTGTCTGTTGTGCAGCCCGCGTCCCGTGCAGTGCAAGTACTCGTTACGGTGCCTCGTCTGTTATCTGAACATTCGACGCCTTTGTCTGCCTGCGCCAATCAGCGGCGCGAACATAGAGAATTGCTACAAAACAGCACGTGCGCGTTGATTTCTTTTCGTCAATAGGCGATGACTCTATTTGTATGTCACATGAAGAAACACAACGGCTAGAAGTGATGCAGATGTGTGTTACTAAGGACTCAAGTGTCACGTACCAACGTATTCGGTGAACATCGCAATAATCTGTTTCAACACAATAAACGGACGTGCAATATTTGGAAAAGGGACTGCTTCTCTGCGCATTACTGACATAACACCACCCGTTCACCGCTTGCTGTTGCTGACGACGACGACTCAACGGGCACGTGGTGTTCTGCTGCGATTTACGTTGTGTTATGTGGGTAATATTGTGTGCGGGTTGCATAGATACGAAAAAATAGACACAGATACCAAAACATTTAATTATGCAGTCACGAAATATAAATCAGGAAATTGTATTGTAACTTAACCCCACATTTTTAATATTATTAAAGTACTGTGTCGATGTTAAATACAACAGCAGATACAACACACTGGAGAAAGTTAAACTCATACTGAATGTATTATCTGATAGTTCGGCTGTGTACACATTTACAGTACCTGATTCAAGTTGGTATCGGATACAAAGTACCAAGTTGATACTCCGCGGCCCACTTCTACCCTCACGTCGCTCAGCATATGATCTCCCTTCATTCTGATTTGCATATATCCAATTTTTAATATTTATTGGGGGAATAATAGTATTATTCATTTATATAACAATATCAATACCCAACATAATATTATCCTTATCAATAAAAAGAATAGTGTTCTCTTTATCCTACTTCCGAAGGAAACACACACCGATACCGTAATCAGCTTGGTTCGAACTTGCCATGTCACCCTGTAAGTTTGCAGAAAGCTTGAATCAAGTTAACTAGTCTGCACGTGTCAAGCTCTTAGCAATCTTGATTACTTATACTTGCTGCAAGCCTTGGGAAGCTGCACGCACATATAATATACCAACCATCTGCGATCATGCCGTCCGAAAATATTTGCAAGTCGTGAGAGATACGGCTTTATTCAAGCTTTAATGACATGAAAAACTTGCCTGGCAAGGTAAATTCAAGAGAAATAGCAAACTTGCGGAGGCTTATGAGATCACTTTCCTGTTTGTGGGCATAGGCGTGTGTCTGCTCTGTGTATAGTTGTGTTTATGTCCGCGTGTCCTCTTATCCTTAAAAACTTTTGAACCTGTCGACCGAATTTCACCAAACTTTGTACCCGTTTACGGGCCGTCACACACGCGCTGATAAAAACTGATCCGTTTCCGGTACCGAGAATTCAAATGTATACGCGCGCACACTCCTTCCGATCAGTTGAAATTTTGTCCCGATATCTGGCCCTAGCAAAAAACGCAGTCTCATTATTCTATGTAATCTGGACGACAATTTGTAAGTCCGTATGACACAGATGAAGTCAGCTTGTGAGAACGAGCAGTTGTTTCGGTAATCGGGATTCGTTTTACAGACAGGAAAGCAAGCTGTGTTGCAATTCAGCTTTATCTTAGCTATGACTTTATACTCATCGAAAAATATCGTCGGACAAGTGGTATTCATCTACTCGATGGTCTCAGTCACCATACCTAAAATGATCGGATGGTTTTATTGGTCGTTTGGTATGGTCGGTTGGTCTGATTGGCCTTGCCAATTGGTCTTATCCATTGGTGGGTGAGTGAGTGAAGAGATATGGGCGTATGGGCGGCTCTTAATATCGAGGTCTTGAGAGCCGATTTGTCCATTGCTCTTGCCACTTGGTCGGCCTTGTCAGTTGGTCAATGTCCTGCATACGGAATATTAATAAAAACTTGAAGTATAAATGCGGATACAGTGCGTACAATACACAAATGCTGTCTCTAAAAACAAATTTGGAGACTGTTGGTTAATGAGCTGTTTTTCTGCGTGTAATAATAAAAAAGGGGGGGTGGTAGGCAGATGACAAAGTGACGAACTGGCTATGTATTGATTGATCAAAAGGTTGAAATATTGAAAGAATGATTGATTGAAATATTGGTTGAAAGAGAGAATGATTGGAAGATTGAGAGATTGTTTGAAATATAGAAATATTGAAAGATTGACTGAAAGACTGATCGAAAGATTGAAAGATTTATCCAAAGATTGGTTGAAAGACTCAAAAAAATTTATTGAAAGATCGATCAAAATATTGAAAGAGTGAATGTAAAATAGAAATATTGTTTGAAAGATTGATAGAAAGATTGATTTAAAGATTCCAAGTTTCAAGGACCTAACCCAAATGGTTGGAGAATGGTATCGCCAACAGTGTAAGCAGTCCAGCTGGAGTCAGCCATGGTGACACCAAAGACGAAGTCTGGATGCTGGTCGCAGGCGCAGTATTAAACGAACGCTTCTTCTATATCTCTACACGCCAATAGCTCACCGGTACATGCAGGTACCTTAAATTTGAGCTGGTTTTTTACTTTGGTGGGAAAATATTATGTGTATTACGAGTATGGCCGATAATACCCCGCGAACTGCTGTAATATAAGAGTCTAAAATAAAATAACTTACCAGACTGAATGCTAAAATCATCACAAACCCGAAAGAGCAATACGTCGCCCTCGCATCAGGCGAAGAAATGTGTCGTGGAGCGACACTGACCACATTATTTGCCTCCAAGGGTCTAGCAAGTGACCAACAGTCAGTCACGAGCGAGTAATGTGACATCATCATTAAATTACTAGCGCAGTCTGGTGGTAGCTGCGGGGTCGTGCTATAGCAGATAAATGGTGGAAAAGGGTGAGACTGGTCGGGTGTGGCATAAAGCTAATGATTCGTTGGAGGAGGTCTAATAGCCAAAGAATTACAGTTTTGGGGTCAGTCGCGTGCTGGTCGCCATACTCTGGGATCGGGCGTGCTGCATCATCTTTACGAGAATCGAACCCTGGACCTCCTGCATGTCTTCAAATTTTTCTGAAATTTTTCGAAAATTTCTAAATTTGGTAGAATATTTTAATGTGTATTACACATTACAATTGTTATTATTTTTTCCTTTTATTTTTTTTAGTAATTCTATTTATTACTACTTTTTTACGAATTTTTATGATTTTTCTGGATTTTTCGGGTTGAAATTTTTTNATGATTTTTCTGGATTTTTCGGGTTTAAATTTTTCTTGAGTCAATTTCAAGGTCATGGTTTACCAGAATGGTGGTCGGGATAATTAATGTAATTTATTCTCTGATTTTTTTACTAATTTCTGTGATTTTTTAAAATTTATCTAGTTAAAGGTCATCTGGGTTAACGTCAAAATCATAATAATTCAAGACGGCGCGGCAGTCGGGTCAGTAATAGCATTCCTTCCCTTAATTTTTTACGACTTTCTTAGATTTTTCGGGTTTATATACGCCTGGGTTCGAGGTCAAAAGTATTCCAGATGGCCGTTGTGGTCACTAATGTAATTTCTCATCGAATTTCTACTTTTTTTTAAAGAATTCAAATGATTTTTCTCGATTTTGTGGGTTTAATGTCATATGGTGACAAAGTCAAGGTCACAGATATCCAAGATGGTGGCCGGAGTCTATAGAGTAAACAAACTTGGACACTGCCTCTCATGATATACTGGGCTTGACTCGGAGCCTGGCTAATTGTGAACTGTTTCAAGGAGTCTCGATTCCACCTTGCTTATTTTTGGACTAAGCATAAGTCTTCATTGAACTACACGACTATTTTGGATGATTCTGAGTGAAAATGGGTATTTTTGAAGGGGGAAAGATGCATTTGACTAACTACTTTGCCACCGCACGAGGTCATTGACCCACTCAACAGCTCCCCATCTGCTCCCCACTGATCCCAGACATACTTTTCTATTACTCCGTCTCTTTCCCCAAAATACATTAATGGATCTGTGAAATCTAAAAGTGTATTAGACACGGCGTTTCTTCCATGCATTAATTTTGTTTTAAAACTTTTGTTATAAAATTTGTTTACACTTCAAGAAAATGTAATGCTTCAGTAATTATTCTAAAAAGAACTCGGGAAACTCAGCAGACTTTTGTTAAAACACTAAAAGGAGATTCTCTGTTATCGCATGTTTAAGCAGTGTACTTCTTTTTATGTATAACTGTGTGAAATGTACACAGGTAAACACTAAACACATACTTTTCTCTTCCTAACTTCGCCTCTGTTCGCACACCATATGGAAAAGACAATTTATTCTTGATTCAGCAGGTTGAAGAGTGTTCAAGCACGTCACAGTTCGGGGAAATTCTCCTCTTTGTTGCTTGTGAACCACGTGTCAGGTTTCAGAACGTAATATCCCTGAATCTGCCCAGCTCTCTCTTCCCTCTCCCCTCCCCCTAGCGTCCCACGCCATGCACAACTCTAATCACGTCATTTATTAGACTCGTAGCGTCTCTAAGGTTTATTTCAATTTACTTATTTATTTACAAAAAAAATACTATTAAAATTACTAGATGAGTGTCTGCTTGAGAATCCTGGTAACTTGTTTTTCAAAAGCTAAAATAATGACAACACCATGCGCAGTAAGTATATTTACTCCGACATATATTTTGTAAAGAAAACTCTTACGCAATATTGTAGTCACAGTAAAAACCATGACCATAATACTAAATGTAAGTTATATTTTGTAACATTTCATATTATATTGTAAAAACTTGTAATAATTATAACTACCAACAATTCAAAATTTGAATAAAATTCCGTTGTCATAAAGGCTATTACCAAATTATATGTTTAACTGAATTATATATAAGTGGTTGAAGGAAAATTCTTTTTACACTTAAAAAATTATGATGTAGAAAATTGTGTTGTAGTGTATACGCTAAAGTAGTGTTTTAATAGATGTGGCTCTCAACACCTTCACCTATGAAACACCTCGATAATGACAAATTATTTGCTCGTTCACACTGAGTTACGGCCTTGCTCAGTTTTGTTATTTCCCAGCTCGTTAAGGCGTGATGGTAGGGAACAAGCGCAATTAAAACACAGTTTCTTACCCTTTCCACCTGTATCTGAAAACTCTCGCAGACTGACTGGGCAGTACAGTCACGTAACAAAACAAATTCAAAGGAACACAAGGAAAACAATATTGATGATCCAAATGACCACAGAATATACTACACAGTAAACTCATTTGAAAAACCATTTAATTAATAAAATTATTAGCAGTATAACTGCATGAAACATTTTTACACTTAAAACCAATATATTTTTTTTTGTCTGGTCATAATTAGTAAGATAAGAAGAATTCATTGGTCTTTATGATAGGCAGCCTTGGCAACACTACCATACCTCGTCATTTAAATATGCACGCTTTGACTTTCAACTTTTCCACTAATAATTAAAGTTTGAGAAATATTTTTAATGCTTGATTATTATTGTCTTTTAATTAATGCTTTAGCTTGACTCCGAGCAATCGATTTCTTCTGCCAGGGTCTTGTGAATTAAATTGCGTATATCAGTAAGGATTTTAATTTTCAAGATGGCAACCTTAAGTTTCCAATTAATAATATCAAACTAAATCTCTGATTTAAAAATTACACATATATATATATATATATACACTAGAATAAAATTTTCTGTTGCCTTAAAAATGCACTGGAAGTTCTCAACGATTTTGATCCTAAAGTTGGGTATTCGACAGAATACCAAAGGATGTCTTCTGTCTTGATCTACCTAACAATGGTTCATGGGCCAATTGTGTAATGTTAAAGTTCATTCTGCAGTTTTTTGTAGGGTAAAGTCGTTGGAGTTATTTAAACTCGGAAAAACGCACGGACGGCGACTGTACACGCCTTCTTATATAGTTGCACTCACACATCTTCGTCCCGTCAGTACGGCCTATTCCAGAACTCATAACTCGACCATTTTACTTTTAAATTAAATAAAAACCCCAACATTCTTATCTCACTTGAACTAGCAGTCCTGCCTAATGGATACAAGATATCCTACATCTAAGAAAGTCTCCTTTAAAACATACTAAAATGCAGACGTATTTCAACAAGCCGCCAATCACTAGAGCGCTAGGGCATTTCAATATCTGGTTCCACTTGGTTGCCATAGTAACAGTAAACAACACTCTCCTTTGGCTCAGACCTGTGTAAACATAACTAATTTACCAAACTATAAATACGTATAAAATGTTTTGCATTCATAAATTCCATAGACAAAACTATCAGGTGAGTTAACTAATGTAATAAATAATAAGTACTGCTGCAAAAATTCATACTAGCGAAATAATAGTACGTTTTCAAAAAACCAATAGTTATATAATTTTCAGCACCACTGTAAGCCAATCCTACGACGTTATAAAGTGTTNGTACGTTTTCAAAAAACCAATAGTTATATAATTTTCAGCACCACTGTAAGCCAATCCTACGACGTTATAAAGTGTTTTACGAATCATGGTTTATCAGACCTACATATTCAGAAACTAATTAATTTTTTAGTTACTTTTTGTCACTAATAATATAATTTATTTTTAAATCCATGTTTTTGTTGTTTTTTACTATCATATAATTATAATATGTCTGCTTTTGGATAACTCACGTGTATTTTACGCTACGTATTATTAACATTTCAATTTTAGGCTTTAATCTGTTTGAAGTTTTTTGTTTCAGGTTAGTGTTAGTTACTTTAGAATTTTTTGTTTCACGATATATACATTGTCCACCATATTTAACAAATAATAGAACATTTTCTTATTACTTGTATATAAATGTTTACTGGCAACATATATTTTACTATAAGTAGGCGTAATGCTTGAGNCAACATTTTCTTATTACTTGTATATAAATGTTTACTGGCAACATATATTTTACTATAAGTAGGCGTAATGCTTGAGCGTTTCCTGCGTCGGCCTACGGCATACCTGGTACTGTATGCTCTGCCCACTTCCCGGTCGTACCTTGTTTTACGTCTATCGCGTATCACACGTGAGTTCAGTATAATACACTCTAGTGTTGCCTNTGAGTTCAGTATAATACACTCTAGTGTTGCCTCTACGTGTGTTCGCTCGCCGAGTCACGAAAGTATTTCCGAGGCGTGACCCTCTCCTCTTGTCTGTTTTAAGTTGTGCCTGACCGGATACTAACTGTGGTTATCTATGGGTAGGTCGGACTTAAGGGGACTCCCCAGTAAAAAATATTTTTACGTCTCAAGGTCACGTCAGGCCGTAACGAAGCACTGCGACGGCGATGGGAAATGGCGTAAACAAGCTACGTTCGTATTCTGTTCCCTTAAAATTTTAAGAGGTTCCTGTATGGTTGTAATACTACAATCTGTTCAGAAAGACACAGTACTGTCACTACAGTTTAAAGCACAGTTTTGCAGAAAAAAAAAAGGGGGGGTATGGTAAATATAGGATCACTTATTGCGATTTTTTCTGACTTTGACACTTTTCAACTACCATATTAAATTGGCAAAAATAAAATTTACTTTAAATTTTGTCTTGANTCTACGTGTGTTCGCTCGCCGAGTCACGAGAGTATTTCCGAGGCGTGACCCTCTCCTCTTGTCTGTTTTAAGTTGTTCCTGACCGGATACTAACTGTGGTTATCTATGGGTAGGTCGGACTTAAGGGGACTCCCCAGTAAAAAATATTTTTACGTCTCAAGGTCACGTCAGGCCGTAACGAAGCACTGCGACGGCGATGGGAAATGGCGCAAACAAGCTACGTTCGTATTCTGTTCCCGTAAAATTTTAAGAGGTTCCTGTGTGGTTGTAATACTACAATCTGTTCAGAAAGAGACAGTACTGTCACTACAGTTTAAAGCACAGTTTTGCAGAAAAAAAGGGGGTATGGTAAATATAGGATCACTTATTGCGATTTTTTCTGACTTTGACACTTTTCAACTACCATATTAAATTGGCAAAAATAAAATTTACTTTAAATTTTGTCTTGATAAAAAAAGATATTCATTAAAATATTCTAAAGTTTTTTTTTTTTTAAATAGACACAACTGCTTACAAAAATACACACATGAAAACTAGGGAAGCCCCTTAACTTCGCATCGGCAGTGAGGTCGTTGGTGACGTAGCAAGTTGCTCAGAGAAGAAGGAACGGGGAAGGAATCGGCCATGGCCTGTAGTAAGGATCCATTCGAGCATTCGCCTCGAGTGGATTCGGGAAGCCACGGGGAACTTAAATCATGATGGGCCGGCCGGGAATCGAACCCGTGTCCCTCCGAATGCGACTGCAGAGGTTTGCCACTGCGTGACCTCGCCATGGAAGACGAGAGAGAGGAGGGGACCCACCCTCCACAAGTGCATCCGTGCCATACTTATTTCTTCGTCGTGGGTGTGAAGGACTCTGCCCCAGACCTACGTGCACGACCCTAAGAGCTCGTACTTGCCCAAGATAACCAATAAGTTGACCCCCAAGCGTTTCTTCCAGACTCTATTAACCCCTCTCCGAGTTTGTGTTCTGCCATTCCCGCCATGATTCTCTATGATACTGCCAATATAATATCTAATGCCTCGCTGATCCCTGCCAGGTAAAATTCCCGCAGTTCCTGGACCTCGATCGACGTCAACTGATAATAAGGGCTTGGACTTTTCATCACATGTAATATTTCTCTCCTAGTCTGTTTTCCCTTCAAAAAAATTTACTTAAAACTCGTTAATAGTCTCCGTGAACACAATGTTGATCAAATAATAATGTAAACATGCGAAAAAAAACGGGCCTCTGTATCCGAGTATAATTAGAAATTGGAAATAAACCTTGTTTTAATTTTCTTAATAATTTTNAAAAAAAACGGGCCTCTGTATCCGAGTATAATTAGAAATTGGAAATAAACCTTGTTTTAATTTTCTTAATAATTTTCACTTTCTAAAATAAAACAAATAGAAAGAGTGCCACTTGAAGTACATAAATTAATGCATCATAACTCAAACTTAAAATTTATGGCTGTTAAGATTCAAGGGATGGTATGTAAATGTGAACAAAAGCATGTTCGCTGGATTTCATGTAAATATGAACAAAAGAATATTCGCTGGATTTATTTCTAAAACTGTTAAGTCCACAAAAAATAATCCGTATGTATGCCGTAGAATACGTAAAAATTTAACACTAGATGTTATTCGCTATCATTTAAAATGTAAGAAGCTACCTGGGAATAGATCATCCAACATGGACGTCCACGGGACATCCTACGGATATTACAAAACTAGGATATCCACCTAAGCCATCCTTACGACTAAGTAGGTTTTTATATTGGGCTTCGACACGTTACAGAATAGCACAATAAGTCGAGGTGAACATGCAATTAGCGACCTCACTAGACTGAGGCTAAAATGCTAGGTTAAGGAAACAGAGTACAGACAGCGCCACATGTGACTATTTCGGAGCTACGTTTTGATTGTAGCTCGTAAGTCAATTTAGTAGGTGGCGTTGTGCCAGAAGCAATAGACGCTTACGAAAATAGAATGTGGGTAGCAGTCTTAGCAACCCAGACGATGTTTGTTCTTGCCTACCCCGAATTCCGTTACATCTACACACAATCCGCAATCTGCACAAGGAAGCTGTTCCGATTCCTCACTGCTGGCGCATCAGTGTATATCCGTCATTCTACTCCAAGCAAATCTCGCCCACCAATTGCATGTGGCCTGGAATATAAACGCATTGTGCGCTTACGTCAAGTTGGCGTGAATCGTTGATGGGAACGTGCTCCACAAGTTAGGTTAGAATGCTAAAATAACTTCGACGGTGCCCTTAATTAGTGTAGGCGTATAGTGTATACGTATTTGTATAGTTTTCAGTCTGTTTAAGCTAAGTTACGTATACAAAGTACATTAATATTAAAGTACGCAAAGTAAGGCTAAGGTGTGCGAAGTTTGTTTACATAATGTGCAGTCTCCATCTTTATTTACAACCAACATGGTGGGGCCGCAGTAGCTGAGTGGTTAGACTGGTCACCTCCCACCAAGGCGAACCGGGTTCAATCCCCGGCCGGGTCATTCCCGGGNACAACCAACATGGTGGGGCCGCAGTAGCTGAGTGGTTAGACTGGTCACCTCCCACCAAGGCGAACCGGGTTCAATCCCCGGCCGGGTCATTCCCGGGTTTTCGCATGTGGGAATCGTGCCGGACGATGCCGCTGGTCAGCGGGTTTTCTCAGGGAAACTTCCGTTTTCCCCGCCCTTCCATTCCAGCACTGCTCCATACTCGCCGCAATCGCCCTCATCAGGCTCGTATGAAAACTTACTGGGTTAACTCGACCGAGTTAAAAGTTTAACTCTGCCCGTTCGGAAACCTAGTCGAGTAAAGTTAACGCGCGTTCGAAAACACTCTTTAATTAACTTGATGTTTTACTCGATCAACTATGAGCTAACCCTTCTCGACCTCAGGGTAAACTGCCACCAGCAGACGACACACGTAAAATAGCGCGAAAATATTTAAATAAGCAAAAGCGTTTTGTGTCGTGACCAGAGTCACCTCAGGTGTAATCGGAAATAAGCGTTACACGAGGTCAATACAAGCAAGAGTAAAGTAATAAGTAATTGAAAATAACGTCGGAATATACNCGGAAATAAGCGTTACACGAGGTCAATACAAGCAAGAGTAAAGTAATAAGTAATTGAAAATAACGTCGGAATATACTTGTGTCAACACTAATCTTCTCCTCAGCTCCCGATTGTCATTTTGATAGGCGAAAGAACGTGTAAACTAATAAGAAATCATTCGAGGCCTAAACTAATATGANACTCCCGATTGTCATTTTGATAGGCGAAAGAACGTGTAAACTAATAAGAAATCATTCGAGGCCTAAACTAATATGAAAATAGCTTGAGTCACGATTTATTCTGTTGTGTACTTTGTCTTTAAGTGTGTAGTTTGTAATGATTCATTTCACAAGTTACTATTATGACGAATATTAGGAATTTGGAGTAACTTTGTACTACCTGCCTAATCCATTTTCAGATGAAGGTTCAAAGAATGCCTGCACATTATATTTTTCCTTTCTAATGAACATCAGAAACCAATAATTGTACATCAAGCTAAGGTCTATAAAGTCTGCGTTTTAAATGAAAATGTGTTGTTCAATGTTACCCTAAACTGGCACAAAGTTACTCCCTGTGACCAGCACTTTCTGTATTATTTTTATGTTTCGGTTTTATTCTAAGTCATTATATATGCAAATATATTGGGCCTTGGCCAAAGTTAAATTAAGGGGTTATGCACCATTGCACAAAATGGGTCCTGGGAATGGGACCATCCATAACCTCAACTCTGACTTCGCCTTTGACTCCAGTCGTTTGTAAAAATGATTCAACTCAAACTAACAGAAAATAAATGGAGTGTAGAAATAAATACCGTAGTGATTCCTGGTTTAATAACATTCAAAGAAAAATCAACCGACACAGTAATTTTTCCCATGTGGTCTTCTCAACGCGGAAATCATATTTGAAATCTGCAAACAAGATGTTCTTGAATTACAGTTACCAGTTTACGAATTATATTGATCCAATAATGAATAAATCTTTTATTACATACCTGACAACGAATATATACGCACTGTATTCTCTGTGTAGTGCTTGATACAAAGCCGTTTTTCATTATTCAAAATCTGCCTGTGTGCAAATAAATTAATTAAATATTCTTCATCATCATAATTTCCATCAACGTCCGGCACGAAGTTCAACAAATGGAAAAGATATCCCTNTTAATTAAATATTCTTCATCATCATAATTTCCATCAACGTCCGGCACGAAGTTCAACAAATGGAAAAGATATCCCTCCCTTTTCATTTCAAAGTCCACCATCATCACGTTCGTAGCAGAATAAACTGTTACCAAATACAGTAGAAAACTTGGATTTGCTGTTACTAGCAGAATGTGTAAATAGTGTGAAAATATGCCAGGTGTGGGTGGGGCAGATGCAAAGAAAAATGACATTATTTCGTAACACGAGGTTTTTTTTTTTTTTTTTTTTNTTAATTAAATATTCTTCATCATCATAATTTCCATCAACGTCCGGCACGAAGTTCAACAAATGGAAAAGATATCCCTGCCTTTTCATTTCAAAGTCCACCATCATCACGTTCGTAGCAGAATAAACTGTTACCAAATACAGTAGAAAACTTGGATTTGCTGTTACTAGCAGAATGTGTAAATAGTGTGAAAATATGNCACCATCATCACGTTCGTAGCAGAATAAACTGTTACCAAATACAGTAGAAAACTTGGATTTGCTGTTACTAGCAGAATGTGTAAATAGTGTGAAAATATGCCAGGTGTGGGTGGGGCAGATGCAAAGAAAAATGACATTATTTCGTAACACGAGGTTTTTTTTTTTTTTTTTTTTTTTTTTAAGACATTCGATCTATATTGTAGGTGTATTTTGTTACTATCTTGTCACAAGAGTGCATACACACTTTAATATTCGTCGCCATTGCCATCATAATCATCACGCACAAAATCGGAATTTAAAAGTTTATTTTTCATCGCCGTTCGTAAATTACCTGGCGAACCTACTGCGATCGAGTTAACCCCGTCACGTGACTGCGTTAACCCTGTCGACTCTACCAGGTTAGTTTTCGAAAGCGCCCGTCCACTCTCAAGACCTCGCTGTTAACAGCTGCCCGGATCTCTTCACTCGCACCGACATGGTGAGATAAGTGCACGGTTGTCGTTCTGTTCCCTTTTACAACTGAGAATGCACTAAGCCACATAACATCGCATGAGTTTTCTAGCAATTTCAGTTTACAATATTAAACGCCCCAGGGTTGCATCCAGCCATGAGGAAGCGTTGTGACGGCGAAGTAAAATAGCATAAACAAGCTTCGCGTGTGTTCTATTAGCTCATAATTTTAAGAGGGGACTAAATGGTTTTAATACAGCAATCTGTTCAAAAAAGTTACAGCATTGTCAGTATGGTTCAAAAAACTGTTTTATAGAAGAATAAATATCGTAGACAGAGGGTTACTTACAGCAACATTTGCTTACTCCGACACTCGTCGACGACCACATTTATGTTTCAACTAGCGAACCGGCCCGGCTTCGCCCAGTTGCAATTTAGTTTTCACGGCAATACTTTGGAAGACAAAAATTTGTTACTGTGGGTCATCCTTAAAAGATAAATATATGCTATCACGAACTTTTGTGTAGGCCTTTTTAAGAGCTACAATTCTGTAGTACATTAATTTGATGTATATATTATGGTTTAGTCAGCGCAAGCCTTGTAAGCGCGGTTTTTTACGACTTGATTACAAACAGTTTGGCATTTCTCTACTATCCTTACATTAAATATAAATGTTTTATACACCAAACATTTCCTGAAGAAGTTCTATAAATGACGTTGAAAACTGCATCAAAATCCATTAAGTGGTTTAGAAGTACTAAGCGAATACGCAGACAGACGCGGATAAGCGACTTTGTTTTATACTATTTAGAGATACCCAAATATATAAATGGGCAACAAAATATAAACTTTATCTTGTGCCCTGAAAATAATATTTACGTAGAAATATTCGTGGTTTTTTAATAATAATAGACACAACAACTGCTTTCAGTGAGGCCTATATGACAACTAGGGANGTAGAAATATTCGTGGTTTTTTAATAATAATAGACACAACAACTGCTTTCAGTGAGGCCTATATGACAACTAGGGAGGTCCCTACATGCAGGTAGCTAAACACGGCGCAGCACATCACACATGGGTAGAGACCTGCTAAATTCACGTTATTATTTGGGTACACGTTAAACTTCAAGCACGTGTACCTTTCCAACACGTTTGTCATTGAACCATACTTTATGTAACACGCCACGGGTAACTCAGCGCCAATAAGTGAACGCATCAAAGTTGTGTGCCCCAATCCCGAACAGTTCAGTCAGAAAGGGAGTGAATTCACGTTTATGGAGCAGGCAATGGAGAAAAGACGTCGGGTCTAGTGCATACAGTACTGTGAAGTTCAGCCTGATGCCAAACAGAAACGCGAAATTTGCATGTCCCTGATCACGANATCTAGTGCATACAGTACTGTGAAGTTCAGCCTGATGCCAAACAGAAACGCGAAATTTGCATGTCCCTGATCACGAGTCTGTAAGACTGATTTGTTTCGCGCAAATGCCGCATATGTTGCGTGCCACTCAGCAACAGAAAGCAAGCTTTTGCGGAACCGACACAACGAGTTGTCTGTTTGAACCACGTCATCTGATTGATCATATTTCACATGTCCTAAGCCTAGGAAAGCGGGAGTTCTAAATGGCTGACAAGGAATGCACACCGCATGCTTCGCCTTAACTTCTACTTGCAAGGCTTTGAAATGCCTTGGAGTCTTTCCGTCAAATAAAATCGCTTGTGTGAGACTTTCAGAGGTGACCTTGTTGTTTTATGAGGTTTTTGTTTTATTTATTATCTCCATGAGATCTTCTTTGTGTACCAGTTTGTATAAAGATATTGGACAAGTCCGTGTTTACAAGAAGGGAAGTAAGTGATTACATGAACCAATAACAACAAAAAAAGCATGTTCCTCTTATCAGCGGAAGCTTATACGTATTTAGGCCCCTTTCAGAATGAGCAGTCACTATTTGTGCAGGTGACAGTCGAATCGCAATGAATAATCGACAAAAAGTGTAAACAAAAGTGTTGGTATTGAGGAAAAATGTTTGAAATCTGGCAATAAAAATGTAAATTTCTAACACGAAACCGGTATTTCTAATTAATTTAAACCTATTCCATGCACGGACCTGTTTTCATAGGATATTCTCGTTGGGTTATATTTTTATAATGTTTAGAATTTTTATAAAAGAATACTTTTATCATTAAAATAAAGATCAAGGGCGATTTTAAATATTGAATCACATTTTAAACTTGTATCTTTTCCACAAATGTGTTTATAATAAGTCAGAAATGACGTTACAAGTACGACAATTGCTGATTGGCTGGCATAAACTCGCAATCGAGCAGTCTACAGTCCAAGATAAATATATATCTTGGACTGACTGCACGATTTCTGTCTGCCGATAGATGAATGTTCACGCCAATGCGGGAAACTGCAGAGAAGGCGAACATGAGGTGATCTACAAGTAAGGCTCGGTGATTGACTGAAGAGATTTGTGCGGCTCTTAGCTTCGAGGTCTTGAGATCCGACGAGGGCGAAGCGAGATGAGTATGGAGCAGCGGCCGGGATGGAAATACGGGTGAAACTGGAGATCCCCGAGAAAACCAGCCGACCAGCGGCTTCCCACTTGCGTAAAAACCCGGTGTGAACCGGCCGGTGATTGAACCCGGTTCGTCTTGGCAGGAGGCGACGTGGCCCACATGGTGACTGACTGTTGTGTGCAGTTGGCCACAACTGGGCCACTGCTCAGACAACTTACGTGTAGCAAAATACTGTCTGCCCATAAGCAGCCCAATTCTGCGTTGCCAACTGTACCCCAAGTATGCTGACACCATCAACAGACCATGAGTGGCAGCAGCGGCCCGCTGACTTGCTGCTTCCGGCCCGCCGTAAGCTAAACCAACTGTCGTCAGTCAACTGTTGGCAAGCCACCACTTGTGGTCCAACTACTGACCAGTTGTAGCCCAGCTATATGCCACTTAACAACCCAGCTATTGGCCACATGCAGCCCACTTTAAAACAGCTTGGCATGTATTTTTATAACCAAAAACTAATTATGTTTTGCACAAATGAAAATTACTTCCTCTAATTTATATATATGTTAAGTTCGGTATCTTTTCACTATTGGCTAATTCCTTTCGATAAACATGGAAACGAACTCTCGACTCTTGAGATCAGCGTATACAATGCCATCCATAACTTTACCATGAATTCATGTAGAATATTGTTAAGCAAATTACACTTTTTAGACATAAAAGTTGCATTATTAGCTTTGCTACAGACACAATTTATGTTATTATCACAAGACAAATCTGATATTTTAAATTTTTTGTTTAAAATACTAATATTTTTGTTCCAGACAATTTCCAGATAATATTTAGAATGCATGACAAAGATTTGTTTTGTTTTTTTTTTTACACTTTATGTTTTGCAGAATTTTAGTCTAGAAATGCCTCAAGATACGTTTACTTCACACATGCACGAAATTAAAAAATGAAGTGAATTTGCATATGATATTTGCTATTTCACGTCAACATAGAAATGGCGTTGGCATAAATGGCTTATGAAAGTGTCGCTAATGTCCCTATCAGTAACAGTTGGCATGCCATAAATGGTGTATATACCTGTTGATAATATTTCTTCAGTAATTTGCAACAGTTGGCTGCTATTGTGTTTCTTTAGTAATCAACAGTTGGCATGCCTTAAATGGCCCATTAGCTTGCTGTTAATATTTCCCCAGCAGTAGGTAACAATCGGCATGCCATAAATGAAAAATAAACTTGTTGCTAATAATTTACCATCAGTATGTAATAGCTTTTTGTCTATCGTCTGCTTGTGGGACTTCTTTTGAATTCTAAATATCGTTGTGAAAGCATTGGCCAACATTACGATTGTTTAAAAAATAGGTTGTCACTTTTATTGATATAGCCTGTTTGCCACCATATAAGAAATGCTGACAGTCATACATGCGAACGTTTACCACCACTACCAACAGTTGACTAGCTGTTAACTGCTTGTTGTTTGCAACTTGGGTATGAAAATTATAAATCAAAGAAAATTGCCATATATATTACACTAAGCATTACGCAAATCTCAGTGAATGTTTCCTGTGTGAAAATGAGCCCAATTAATAAAACACTCAGCATGTTAACAATTTCGTTATAAATTAATGTCTCCCCCTGTCTGATTGAAATTCTAGCTACGCCCATGGATGTAGAATTTTATTCCCCCGATGTAATGTTTCATTATATAATCTCCCTTGGTAATGCAAAGGGATTTTACTTTACACATTAAAACACTATACGAGAGTTTCTGATGGTGTCCCATCTATCACCGAGAGCTTACACTAAGGTACACCCGCGCCATATGCTGTTGCAACTACGCGGCTGATCATCGCCGACGTGGACGAGGCTTAACTTTGTGTGAGCGCCCCGTCGGACTGCTGGTCTGCCCGACTGACGTGTCCGGCAGGCGGGCTATAGTCATACTGGCACGCCTGCCACGGCCCGTTGCCGGGCTTGTGTCACCAGGTGTCTCCAGGACTACTGGCGGCGCGAGCAGCTTGTGACGTCACCATGTGGCGCTCTATGCAACATTGACGTTAGAAAACCTTCCAGAACGGGACGTAGAAAGGTTGGTATTCGCCTTTTTGAAGAGGAGACGTACAGAGGGACTCGTACCAACGGAACTCTATTCCTCAAAAGGGAGGCAAACGGCTGCTAATATGGGTTCATAAAGTTAAGTTTTGCCCTACTGTGTTTCGCAATCACATTTAAAAATGTAATTTCTGAGGGAATTTTTTATCGCAATTTCTATCATTCAACGGGTTTTATTTTTCTATTTTTGAATTCAACTTTGAGATTTTGAAAGAAAATTTTGTATTTTCTTCATGGCCGTTGGTGGTCTGATTGTACCTGTTTTCGGGAATTTTTCAATATATAATTGGAAAATAAAGGTATTCCTCTCTCACTTGGTAAACCCAAATCAACATACTCTTTGAGCCACACTATAAAGGGGTCACTATTTTGTGTAGAAAATATATTCCTGTTGCTGGAAGGCAGAGACGGAGTCACTGTATGCACGTGTTGACAAGCTACTGCCACAAGTTTACAGTTTAACAACAAGCGCCCCTCTGAATAAACTGTGCAAATTTTCCACCAGCCTACCTGTCCATCATCGCAGTTAAAATTTAACGCGGGGGCAAGTAAAATTGTGCAGGCGACGAAACTTACCTTGCGTTGATTCAACGATGTTGAAAACTACCCATCAGCTGGCCAATCTGCTGTTACGGGCCACCGGGTGTGGCCTAGTCAATGCGCGGGTGAAATGGGCCAACCTGGCGAACTGGACGGTCGCAGCGTTCAAAAGTCCGAGAACTTCCGGTAGCCAAGGAAGAACTGAGTTTCGTCCCAGGCCGCTAGAGTGGCCTTGCTCTGTGAGGGCGCCACTGTCTACAAGTAGAAGACTAACACACGCGCGTAAGCAGTGTCCGAATTGGTGAAAATGTAGGAGGGAGAAAAATTTATCGTTAATTCTTATTAATATTTTTTTTGTTTATTACGTATTGGCATTTGAAGTTTATTGTTATAATGTTATAATTCTTACGGCTTGTATATGATGTGGTACTTTGAAATTATGGTTCAATTATAACTCTTTATCCTACATAACAACGACTCAATAAGTACTAAATATTTCACAAATCAATCACAAAATCGTATTATGGATACAAAAATTTTCTTTCCCCGGTTGGAAGTGAACACAAGAATACAAACAAGAATGCAGAAGTTGGGGAAAAACAAATTCAGAAATTGGAAAATTCCCCGGCTCCTTCCTCCCCCCTCCTCATCCGCCCTCCACACCCCCCATCGAAATTAACACTGTGTGCATGAGGGCAAACAAACAAAGCACTGTAAAAAAATCGTCATTTCCAACAACCATGGAAAATTAAGTAAATTAAATGAAAAATTTTAATGCCCCTGGCGATAGAGTACGGCAACGTATTATAAATAGGGCTGACAATGCCGGGATCGGGGATAGATGGATACAGGTAATTATATTACAAGCTGAAATAACGAAGTAAGGTGTAACCAAGCGACAATTCGGCAGATTTATGCAGATATTTCAGTTAGGTTTGATGCGGCCCATAACCTTGCTGGGTCCTCAGGTTTTCAAGAAGAAATAAAACACACTAATGTAATCTGGTAATTAATTCGTTAAGTTAAATTTGGCAGTATTATTACTGTGTAATTTTCTGATATATATTTAAGCTACTTATAGTAATTTTTTAAGATATTTTGGATGAATTTTTGGAAAATTATAAGTGTAAAAGTTAAATGATTTTTTTTTTTTCAAGTTAATATGCCAAGATAACTTCTAATGCTTGTATCGTTGAGAAAAATTAAACTATATGTGTACCCTAAGCTTTAAAGAAAAGAAAGTATTTAATTTAAATGTAAAATTAAGAAATTAATTTGAGTTTTTCTCCGCCAATATTATTTTCATGCCTTATGAAGAACTCGATAGGTAAAACTCTGCATTGCTTACTGAGTTTTTCCACTTTTGGTCAAAGGTTGGGAGTTGGCATTGATGTTGCGGCTCTTTTGCATCACTGCTAGTTCTCAACATAGTCTGCGGCACCGCCAGAGCGCACCACAAGCTCAACACATCTGGTGTATATGTATATATATATATATATATACAGGGATTCCATTTTACAAACAAGTTTGTCATATGCCGAATGATCTAATTTTATATGAACTGCTGTAGTACTACATGTATGAAATATTTTGCGGGAATCGGTTACATCTTTTGTATCTTTCCACAGATACAATGTAATACCCGGAATATTTGAAAAGTTGTCATTAAAAATCCAGTGGTTTCGGAAACTATACACATTTGGTATCCTCACTAGATACTTATTGTGTATCAAGTTTGGTGAAATTCTGTTAACGGGGTCAAAGGCTTTTAGGGACATGTACACAAATGCACAGGCGTACAGACGAGGTGATATAAGCCTATCTTTCAAACCATAGAAAACAGAGAATTAATATCTTTCACCTGTTCCCAACAGACGTGATAATTACATATTTTTGTTGCTTAAACAAAATAAGCCAATTACTTTTGTTGAATGAGCAGGAATAAACTTGTACTGACTGCATTAACACTGCATATTTTGTTTAAGGCACTGCATTTTCTTTGGGATTTGATTACAGTATATTTTCTCTGCCACATTGTAAACAACAATATTTGTTTATATCAATACTTATTTTACTTGAAAACGGAGGTGTTTCACATTAATTACGTAAATTATTTTGTTCTTTCATGCCAGATTTTATGCATTACGGGTCATCGCTGTGAACTGGTTAAGGCAGATATTGGTATTAACTGAAACTAAATTGCTTGAGTCTTAACTAATAGAGAGTTGTATTTTCTTTCCCACATTGTGTTGGAAAAACAAATCTGTATGTGGTATACAGTAGAACTGATTGTTTGTTTCAGTATTTTATACTTTATAAACGATAACATGAATATTTTGTTAGATGCGATATGAATAAGGTATTTGATGTATTGGTTCTACAGTAGGTTCAGTAACAGCTACTCACGCCAGGGGCGAATTGCAGAAGCAAATATAATACAGTTAATGTACGGCTTTGAAATAAGCAAATATGAGCATGTTGATGTTGTTCTTTCAAAATGGTTTTATTAATTATACATTTAGGCTTGGTCACAAGTAATTAAATTTTACAATATAAATTCATAATAAATATGTAACAATTTAAATTATAAATATTTCTTTACATCTTCAGGCATTTTTACATTAATAAATAACATTATCATTCGAATTTGTCGTCTTTAACTGCTATATACATATAAACACCAACAGAGAAACGGGTAAAAAAATATCACAAGCAGGAAATGTTTGAAACATGTATATTTTATGATGATCACGCTCGCATGGCTTTTCGAATGTGAGGATGACATAACTGAAAGCACCTGCATCCGAAGATGAGATCACCTGTCAGTCCATCTCTTGGGAAGACGTTTCTTAACCGCGTCCATGGCTTGCCTGTACACCATAAAAACGAGCACGGGGATCGCAAGCCTTTCGTCCTTGAAAAAATACAACCAGCACGCCACTGCAAACAACGCAAGGTCCGTCATGAATGTCACGAAGAACTTGACGTTTTTCCCGGCAGTTTCCATCTTCCTTTGTTCTTCGGAGAGAAGAGCGTTGTTGGCCGTCTCAGCCACCGGAGACGGGGGAGATGCCGCATCGAGTTTGACAGGCGGCACATCACGTTGCCGTGGTTCCGGCAGTCGGATTTCTTTGGTTTTCACTTCCGGCGGCGGGAACACTGCAGGTGGAGATAACGGTCTCGGCTTCTTACGTTTCGGCTGCGGGCCGAACTGCTTCTTCGGCTCGGCACGCCGGTGGTTCACCTCCTCGCTGCTCGGCTTCTTAACCACCTGGCTACTGACTTCCACTTCTTTCGGAGGAGAGGCTTCCTTAGGCTGCTGGGCGTCGTACAACTCCTGAGAACTGTACGCCGCGTTCTTCAGGTCTTCGGTGTTGAGATACATGACCGTGGGAGCCTTCCTCATGCTGCCGTACTCTCGGATGATGTCGCCATACAGGCTCACTATGGCCTGGTTCGCCTCGGAGTCTTCCTCCACGGACTTCTGCCGCACCTTGAGCCGCCTCTGACGGGCGATCTCGGCCGCCGACAGCGCCACGTCGGCATCGATGTTCTCCGCCTGCCGGCCGGGGGTTTCCGGCGCCTCCGCCCTCTTCGGGCGCATCACGACCAAGCCGGACTGCTCCGAGCTCTCCCTCGCTGGTGCGTCGACGTCCGCGACTTCATTACGCCGCCCGAGATATTCGTCATGACGCCACACCTCGCGCTTCTCCTCTACAGGCGAAGCTCTCTGCTGTACAGAATTTGCGAACGGGGTGTCGCGAGCAGACTTTTCATCTAGATAATCTGCCCTGTA
Organism: Clitarchus hookeri; assembly: GCA_002778355.1. Lineage (NCBI taxonomy): Eukaryota > Metazoa > Arthropoda > Insecta > Phasmatodea > Phasmatidae > Clitarchus > Clitarchus hookeri. The sequence goes on along the minus strand of NQII01005015.1, from coordinate 28,372 downwards.
CTCTGTAATTTCGGAGCGCGCAAACATAAACTCCTGCTCAGGACTCTCCGAAAGACGAGACTCGTTTGTCGTAACTGGGACCATACTCCTGGGATGGTACGTCTTTTCTTCTGCGTCCTCGTAGTCCTCGTCATCTTGCGAAAGCGAGCTCAGTTTCTGTTGGAGAGTTTTCCGCGAATCATACGACGAACTTTTATACTGCGGTTTCGGCGCCTCTTCAAAATCCTCTTCCTCCTCTTCTTCCTCGCAGACTTCTTCATCTTCTTCTTCCTCCAGCTCTTCTTCCTCGTCTTCCGCCTCTTCTTCCACCTCGTCTTCTACCTCGTCTTCCTCCTCTTCTTCCACCTCGTCTTCTACCTCGTCTTCCGCGTCTTCTTCCCCTTCTTCGTACTCTTCGTCGTCGTACACCTCATCCTCCAGCTCGGCGTCGCCCAGGTCGGGCTCCTCCTGCGACAGCGACTGCCTGAAGGCCATCTGGCGCTTGAGCTCACCGACGGCGGCGAGCTTGCTGCGCACGCGGTCGATGTCCGCCTCGTACTCCTGGTAGGTCCTCCTGAGGGGCGGCGCGGTGTCCTGCTCGGAGAGCCTCCGGGCCGCCGACAGGTCCTCGCAGCTATCCAGGTCCTCGGAGTTGACGCGGATAGTGACGGGCGACCGTGGCAGTTGTCGCTGTTCGGCGGCCACCGCCTCGTAGAAGCGCGCCATCGCCTTCTCGTGCAGCAGCTGCGACGAGCTGACCGAGTTGCGCAGCGGCGGCAGCACGTAGGAGCCCCTCAGGTCGAGCGCTGGCGCTGACAGTGACAGCCGCGGGGGTGAGATGTCCTTCAGCGCGGTCCTGTCCGTATCCTCCAGTCCCTCTGCACCTGAGCACATGAGAACCTAGCTCACCACCACACCGCGACTAGCCTCAACTACTTTGCATAACTTGTTAAGTCTAACTGCACAGAATAATGAATTTTACAGTGCTGTAATCTATATAAAAGTTGTCTTTGTGTAAGTATGTTTAAGTTCATAAATCTATGCATCAGTGTATATAAGTATAAATTCATGCTTGTGCGTATTTAAGATTACATGTTGCATGCATGCGTAAATGTGTCCATTCATGTGTGTGTGGTAATTAAGAAATGCTATATTCTCTCCAGTATTCAGGAAGACAATGATTCTAAAGAAAAAACTTCTTACACTTGTTCTATTTCTAATCGTAATCGAGATATATTTACGTTAACATAAAATGGGCATCATGCAGAAGTAAGGATATAAGTGAAAGGAAATGAAGACAGAAATGAATATTTTTCCTAAGTATTGTATTAGAGTTGATGAGAGGGAACAGTGAAACATGCCGATTAATATAAACAAATTGTAACGTTTATCAGTAAAGAAGAAATGTTGCTCTGCTCAAGTCATCGTGACATTCCTTGGTATAAAATATATCAATTTTGCAAGTGTTAGGTTTGCCATTTTTAAGCATTAGTATGGTTCGTGACGCATTACTAGCAACACAGTGACGCAAATGCAATTCCTATGATGGCCGCATATGTACACCGTCTTCTCTCGCATTGCTTGTCTTAATTAGACGACTCATTCAGTGAGAAATCTGTGAGAAAGTTCTACCAACCCTCTGCCATATTGCCATGAAATACCTATATACCGACCAAAGCTGTATTTTTTTAACAGTTAGGAATAGTAGCCAAGATCATATAATTTCTTTTTGCTTAGAATTAACATATCTCACAGAGTATTGCAGAGTCCATCTGAATCATCCTGCATGTCGACATATGTATTGCACTATACGTAATATTCCGTCACGAATCCTAGATGATTTGCCAGCGTTTTAGGATGGTGATTCTGAACAAACAAATTTATTTACACCATTTGACGATTCAGCTTCGTTCCAAAGATATGAACATTTTGTTGTACAAGTTTCCATAACGAAAATTCTCCTGATTTCTACCTAATAATAATTTGCAGTATTGATACGGAATCACATACTCTTACCATCATTACATAGACACTCATTGCAATCTTCCCGTTCAAATGTATTCTTAAAATTGTTCATCATGGTGTGGTAAACATGCCGTGACGCGATGCTCCGATGTTTTTATCCAATCAGCATTAGTAGTCTCACAGTGGGTGCTACCTATAGCCTGCCCTACTCGTATCTCATGTTTTCTTGTTTATGGTTCCCCCACGCAAGCTCACTCACGATTGCATACAACATGAGAAGAAATCCAACCGTGTTAGTTCGAGTGACCGAAGGTGCACCTCGTCCAACCCATCGACCGAGAAACATTTCGCTCAGCAAGACAATCACACCTACCTGTCCAGTCACGCGCGTTGTATGTCCTCGTGCTTCATCCACACGAGTGGCCGATTCCCTAACGACACATCGTCCAAATAAAGAGGTAAACGATTCCACGTAAGATCGGCGTATGGTTCCCCTATCAGACACTCCTCGAGAAAACCCAGGCTCATCAGACAATTGCCCATTTCTTCACATCCCACAATGATAGAAAATCTGTGTCGGAAACTACGGACTTTTAAGACGTGGATTTTCGTAAGTTCACGTGGTAATTTCTGCCATATGTTATCATCAAGGGTGAATGTATTTTCATCACTGAGTAAATTTCACTTTCAATAAAATCCACCCACTGAATTCAACTCATAACTGATAATCGTCGGAATGTGCGGACTTTCTGCAGGTGGCATGGATGAAAACCCCACAATGAAGCAGTCTCGACATGTGTTTTTTTTTCGCAGTCTTGGCACACTTGGGGCCGGGCTCCGTTCTACAGTGTTTAAAACAGCCTCATCCCGCCTCTGCACCACATGCACAGTATTTCTTCGTAGATAGGAACGAGTCTGACACATCTGTCCACGTTTCCGAATGTCGAGTAATGAGGGACTCCACAATGTGGACATCGTCGTCGATATTCCTAAACAGCGGCACATCTACTGCTATTTTAAAATAAAGTACACAAACACTAGGCCGGTGTCACGCACGTGTGCCTTGTTCGAACACATATCAGTCATTTTACCGTACAAATGACGTCGGACTTACACAAAGAGTCACCTACGTTACTCGCGTTTGCAGCATATTACGGCACCCTCTGTCGGTACGAGAGGACGTAAAGCGCTGCGATTGCAGTCGGCGCTGGCTGCTTTCATCTATTTACGCACCTCTTAGCTTAATTCTTTAGTCGGCTTTCCGCGACTTTCATCTATTTACGTACCTCTTAGCTTAATTCTTTAGTCGGCTTTCCGCGACTTAAGTTAGTGTGCTCGATCTATAACAGATTCATGACATAAAGAAACATCCAGGTACCAAGCCTGTGCAAAACCGGGCATCTGACGGGATCGTACGAAAGCTCCATTGCCATAGCATTAGAGTCCATTATCTTGAGTACGAACCCGAATCGAGTCATAAGTAAAAACACTTTTGCTTATAATGACAAGCCGAACGTACTGACGAAGCGTATCGGTTTCATGACGAACAAAATATTCTGTTTAAATAATGTATTTTATAGACAATCTCTATATTAAAAATTACTTATATAATTAGTGGTAAGGAAGAAGCGTGTTGGTTTCTTTACGGACGAAATATTGTATTTAAATAATTTATTTTATACATAGTCTCTATGTTAAAAATTACTTAAATAATTGGTAGTAAGGAAATCTGACTTAAAATATTCTTTCGAGGGATGTGAGCAGCACGATAAGTATTACACAATACCAAAGTTTAAAATTCCTGGAAAAGTAATATTTTCCTCTTGGGAAACCAATTTGAAGTTTATAAATGGCTTGGGGCCAGTTGCACAATAAATGGTTACAGCTTTGAATATAACTTACTCTCGTATCAAGCTGTTAATGCGTTGTACGATCTCCTGTTACTGTTATCCAGAATTTTTTTCCCTTGATGACTATTCAGCCGTGGGATGGTCGATTAAGCATTGGTCCGGGTGGATAGCAAATTTCAAAAGGAAAATGGACAACTCTGCAACTCGTGAAACTTAATTGCAATTAGGAAAAATTATTGTTAAAGTAATAAATTAATCGATTTTTTGGTTTAAAGATTGGATATTTGTGTATGAAGAAAGAAAGCAGATTGTACAAGCGTATGTCGTATTTTGTAAAATGCGTGCTCCTAACAAAGCAAATTCACAATTCACATATGTAGTATCTAACGTGATAATTGAAAATGTGTAAGAATTTTTACACAGTTCACAACAAAATTTGTTCGTACTATGAGATTGAAATTCAGTTGAATTCCTTCGAGGCACGTTTATACTGAAAAATTGTCTCGAAAATTAGGCAAAATGTTTATATGGGAGAAAGGCTAATAGCCTATTGTAAATTTTCGTGTGAATTCACACCACCTTGGCTTTGAACAACGTATTTTCCAAACACAAGATAGATTATAGTGTAAATTTTCACCTAAATTCTTATTAATTTTCAACTTTACAGTTTCTTATCTTTTTAGGCCAGTACTGCTTTACTACAAGAATGAATACAGTGAACTTTTATGTTTTAACTCATACAGCTCACTAAAAAGCTATAAAGTGCATCATAATGTTGCTACTGCTATTTAAAACAATATATTCCACTATTAATGAAGTTTATTAAATACTTCAAAAAACGTGAGAATAGTTAGGTGTCCTAGGTGAGCGAATGAATTTTATTCATAGTAGCTGCGAATTTCACCTGATTCAAAGATTATTAACACATTTCATCTTAAAAACATTAAATTAAAATGTTTGACAAATTAAAGTGTCAATTTTCGTTATTTAAATACGAAAATTACATAAGTTGCGAGGAACTACATACAAACCGATTAATTTTACGTAACCTAACTTTACGGTCATTATAAGTTCGTAGGCCTACGCATTTTATAGTTTTTGATTAGTTAACATTCGCGAACTGCTGGAAAACGATAATGCGCTCTATGTTAATTGTCGTCACGTGCTGATTCTGAAGAAAATAAACGCAGGCATTGCTAATTGAGTTTTAACAACTAGTTTCAAACCAAATTGAGAAATGTTTGCCTCGTGAAAATACCATACAAATCAATGGTACAAACTGAAAAAGCAATAACGATGCAGCTAATATCAGCACATATCCAGTTCAAACGCTGTTGTCTTGGCTTCCATTACATGTTTTGAATGTGAGCTTGTAATTTAGGGAACATTGTGGACAATAGTCAAGTCACAATAGTACAATATTATTAATTCATAAGATTTTTAAACATAGGTAATACCAAAATATATTCTTAAAAAACACAAGAAATAATACTAATTTAAAACGATATTATTCCGTTTGTGGTGCATTTACTTGTTTACTTGAAATATTTGATATATTACAAGCCAAATTGTTCCTTTGAATATGACATTTGTAAATATCACGAATAAAAATTAATAAATAAACACTCTTGCCAACATCATCCATGTTTCTAGAATAAAATACTGCAAGTAAAAGCATTACCAACGTACGCATAAAAGAACCACCAAACCTCTTAACATTCTGGTATCTGACAAAAGATATAAATGTGGTGATAAAACGCAGTTCAGATTTTAGCGATGGGTTAAGCTGACAGGGTGATAGAAAACACTAGAATGGACACCATGTTGATAGAACTGACTGTTAGACAAATATATAAGGGTTCCTGTAGTCCTTGAGGATACACTTCACATCACTTTTAAACGTAGACCAAGCTACATAATTCTAGCTAAAATATTCATGAGCAAAAACCATAGACTAAAGAACAGGCAGACTGATATACGTTTTATACTTATTTTTCCCAAATTATTTCAAGAATTTAAACAAAAACACAAAATAAAATAATGGTTTGGACTTTTTTTTTTGGTCTTTCGGACAAAAGAGTAGGTATAAAAAGTATATTTTACATAACTTCAAAGTATGCTAGCTTTACTAAAATGCAAAGACGTGTACTGTGATTACAAAATACATATTATGTAAACAGTAAAACGAGCATGAGCTCAAATTTTGACAGTAACGCTGGCAAAATATTTAATTGTTTGAACTTTTACGAACTTGTTACTATGTAGTTTGCGTACACTCTTTACCCTCTTTTTTCACTCTTCGTTAGATTGTGTGTGTAGTTTTTCCTGTAGTAGTATTTAGTGCTCTGTGGCCGTTCAGGTGTTGCTGTGGCACAGTTTATTTATAAATTGAAACGATAAGAAATATTTCGTGGATATTTATTAAATGACAATTTAAAGATTCTTTGTCACAAAAATTGTCTAAGTTTCGTTTTTATATCATATACGTGGCTCTACAAGTGTTCGTGCTAAAACACATATTGTATATTTGTTTCTTTAAGTAAGCCAACAAGTTATTATGAATGAACTCAAAGTTTACTTTATTTCATAATATATGTAGGTACATTTTCTACGATCTCTATAAAAACTGGACAGATCTATTACTTCAGATCAAGGTTTACTCAATCATGAAGAATTTTCACGTAAACAGTAACTGAAACGATGGAACAAATTTAATAGTTAATAATTTTTACGTCATATGCTAGCTTGTATGCCACATTTGTATTAAGCTTTTTCTCTCTTGGGGTTGTCTTTACTTTTGACCACCGTAAATCGTAATAAATCTGACACGAGATCACAAACAAGAATGGGTCGTACACTTGCTAAAATTTTATTTAAAAATGTTTTAAACAATAGAAAATATATGTTCTGTAACCCAATTACTTCCTAAAATAAATAAATGGCTACACTCTATAAACTAAACAGTTAAAACTGCTCCAAATTAGCTAATTTGACTGCAGATCTGTTGAAAGTTATTAAACAGTGATTTATACTGATTACTAGCTAACTGCACTGGCCTGGCAGTACAACGTCAGTGAATTCCACTGTTTGCCAGTGGATAAAAACTCTTTAACTAAAAATTTAGTAACGTTGTTATTTTGATTAAAATCACTCACTCAGATTTTGAATCACTATTCAGCATACTATAAGGACATAGCTGTTCTACATTATCAAAATTCACTCCTGAAAGTATATTACCAAATAATCTGAGGAATGAAATCATCCCATAAATAAACACTATGGCTGCTACAGAGCATTCTGCAGAAATTTGCCCTGCCAGATTTTTTTTGTGTCGTACCCAAAACAAGTTTGTTGTGACCACGTAAATGTTTCCATGTGAGTAAAAAAAAGACCGGACATATTCTGTAATTTCTAACAGTTTCGTGGTCAATGCTAGATGATTTTGTTTTAATCACAAAAATGTTACAGGCTAAATTAGCAGCACGCCATCGTACCTTTCGTTCGTTTAGTCTTCCTCGCTTCGGGCAGCAGGACAAGCATGAGCTCCGAGCTACCGTGTATGATGGAGTCGTCATCTTCCCGAGGCGTTAAGGGCGACGTAAACTGCTTGTTCGTTGTTTCCCCCCGCCCGTATTGCTCCGACTTCCTGTTCGGTGACAGCAGGTTGTACGATGAGTTGTCCGACTCCCTTNTTTGTTTTAATCACAAAAATGTTACAGGCTAAATTAGCAGCACGCCATCGTACCTTTCGTTCGTTTAGTCTTCCTCACTTCGGGCAGCAGGACAAGCATGAGCTCCGAGCTACCGTGTATGATGGAGTCGTCATCTTCCCGAGGCGTTAAGGGCGACGTAAACTGCTTGTTCGTAGTTTCCCCCCGCCCGTATTGCTCCGACTTCCTGTTCGGTGACAGCAGGTTGTACGATGAGTTGTCCGACTCCCTTTCGATACTCATCACCGCTTCTTTCTCTTTCTTCTCCGGAATTACTGGCGGCGTGCGGAAATGCGTGGCGTGGTTCAGTTCTTTTTCGTCGCGTGATTTCCTAACTTCCGCCTCGCTTTTTCTTTCAGGCTTGATTTCTGTAGCATTTGGCGAAAGCATTTTCCCTTTGGCGTCTCGCGTTATGTTTGTCTTGGAGACAGTTTTATTTCCTTCAGTTGCCGCCTTTGGAACTTCAGTCAACACCGGAGGTACGTTGGTAGATCTTTTTTCATCGCTCGTCTTCTTGTTTGAAATATCTCTCTTCGCCTCACCACTAGGCTCAGGTTTGTTATCCGCTATCTTCGGTTTGTTATCAGCTACCCTCTTCTGTGTAATCTCTTTCCCCACGATGCTGTTGTGTTCTAACCTCTCCTTTTTGTGGGCAGTTGTGTTCGGCAATGTGTCACCTTTCTTCACCTGACCACCAGGAATTTCTTCACTAGATGAAACCTTCTTTGATGTAGCCTTCGGAATAACGGAGCTCCTCTCTGTCTGCAACGCACCTGCAGAAGTGGTTCTCAGATTTATTTCTCTGGACATTCTGTTTGGTTCATTCTGCTTCACCTTGTCGTCCTTGAGGCGATTTTCAACGTCACCCATAGTGATACTCCTGCTGCGAGTTGGCGCTTGCAGCAATCTGGAAAAAGAAAACAATCCTCACATGTATTATCAAACACACACTTCGTTAACAAACACGTGTTGCGACACAGGGACACGCTATATCAATGAAAATATTTACGCGGAAACTGTACATCAGTATCCCACTGCATATTTCGTTTGGTTATTGACTCATATAATCCATCCGTGTTCAATTCCAACTTTCCTGAAGTCCTGATGAAGTTACACTTTCAGGATATTCCTCCGCCTCGTGCAAACAAAGCTTAACTAATTATCGCAAAGTATACCAAAGGGACAACGCGCCTCATTTGTGCGCATTCAAATCAATAATATTTTTCATGGCAACTATTTCTCACTGGGCCTCTCTTTACCAACCCACCTATTCTCCCTCTGTTTTTATTCAACGTAAATAAAGTTCAGTTTAACCAAAAATAAGATATCCGTATGATAACAGAAGCATAAAACACTTGTGATGAATTACATTTTTACGAAACAACCAACCCACGTCACACATGGGGTGATTTTTCAAATGTTTGAATCAAAAAGTTGTAAGGATATTGCGAATGGACTATACGCATCTTAGAGAGAACACAATTTTCTTACTTGACTGGTCTAATCAGAATTAGGTTACTGCTGTATTAAAAGTCATCGATACGCGTGACAATTAAAATCATCNCTGTATTAAAAGTCATCGATACGCGTGACAATTAAAATCATCTTAATATAACCTTTAAATATAAACTGTTTTAAAATACAAATATTCGTAGAATCTGTTCACTAAATTAATATGTCCCTGCTCATGTTATAAATCTCCCATTTATAGAGAAACTTATTAGCTGAAAGAATCTATAGCGAACGTACATTTGATCATTACCCAGCCCTTATTTGGGCCTGAGTAACTAGGAAGCAAAATAAATAAAATAATTAACNAAACGTACATTTGATCATTACCCAGCCCTTATTTGGGCCTGAGTAACTAGGAAGCAAAATAAATAAAATAATTAACTGACCACTATATATTAGATTATTTAGAGTAATTTTTGTTATATGAACATTGTTTCAAACATTTCTGTCATTGAAAACCTTTTGAAATGTACTGAATTTACTTTATACACTAAAATGAGCGTAAGGCATTTTCAAAAATGCTAAATACACATTGTAGACAAATTTACATAATTGTATACGCGTGTACTGGACACAATAAAGGTACAGTTTATTCCCATACATCCATGGCAGCTTTCCTACATCTGTTGAGGAATGAGTCAAATGCCTGGGAACATTGTATTTCATCACTTCTATATTTGCAGCCTCACGTGCGGTAAATTTTCCATATTGTGCATATAGCTTTAAAACTTTCATTGAAGTTAAAAAATTTACTGAAAAAAATTACAGCGTAATTTAGTATTGTTAACCGGCAGTGTAAGAGAAAAACCATCAAGTTATTATGATAGTTTGATTGGACTGTGTCCATTGCCAACCACGAAACTAAATAAAAATCACAGAACTCAGCAAGACAAGAAACGAAAATTCCTTTTTACACCACCAAATACAAATAATAAAAAAAAAGCAATTTCCTTGTCAACATTATATATATAACGACAAACAGACGGACGAACAACTTATTATTAAAAAACAGGACAGAAAACAAAAGCAAACTAAAAGAAAAGACAACACGATGACGAAAACGAAAAATCCACACAAGTGAACGAAACAGTGAAAAACAATATCAACAGACACAGCTGAACAATGAAAACTCAAAACACACGCAAATACGACAAAAATCACAACGAAACACAAGTCAGTGAAAAGTATTCCTTGTCAGATTATAAAACCAAACAATTCAACACTAATAACAGCACAGGAACCACACACATAACCACAGAAGATAATAGAAAAACCAACAGAGAGGACAAGAACGACGAAAAAATGATAACACAAAAATAATTACAAGTTTTNCAGAAGATAATAGAAAAACCAACAGAGAGGACAAGAACGACGAAAAAATGATAACACAAAAATAATTACAAGTTTTTACGAAGTTTCGGGGCCAGGAATTTGTCCCCTTTTTCAGGCGAGACTCTGGAAGAACAATCGTAGTTCTGTACGTGTACGATATTTATTTAGTCTCATGGTCCGCAATGGACACGATCCAATCATACCATTATAATAACATGAACTCACCATTGCCATTAAACTTCAAAGACAAAAACAATCTATTTTCAATCAAATCGAATAACTAAATTTATTTCATTTCCCTATTATGGGACGTTTCATATGTGCAATAACATGGTTTTTCTCTAAAGCCACCACGGGTCTTCTTGGAAATCGAGCAAGCACTTCAGTAGTGGCACCGATAACGGACAGCACTGACGGACTATGCATTTTAATTACATTACCTAACCATTGATTAAGTGTTGCTTCAAGATTAAAATGTACTGATCCGAAGAACACATTCGCAAGAGGCAAAGACTCTGCAGGTATAAGGAAAAATTTTTTCTGTCTACTGACAAAAGTTATTGTGTATTATTTAAAATAACTGAAAGTGGCCGCTGTATACGAAATAAAGCTTGAACCTTTAGCGATTTGGAAAGCGCAAAAACGTTCTGCCCAGTAACTGTCAGAATGATTCAGCCAGTTTTCTGAAGCCCCGTGTGACGAATGGGTTGAAAATGTGGAAAATTCGTAATCTGGCACCACCTTTGATTTAATTTTGCGGTAGTTCAATTACCACCAACTGATACTGCTCTAAAATTGCAATAAATTCTCAATGCGTGTTAGCATTCGTAAAATGTTATTTCAGGGAATTTATATGACTGCCTCTTGTATTCTGCCAACTGCTCGGTATTCCTAAGAAGTTCAAGAGACACCGAACAAACTCGAAAGGCAATACGGGGAATTATTAACCCGAAAACCTCAAGACTTGACACAAGCGCTGGCTTGTTTCGCATGCAGTACTTCTTGCCGCCTCAAGAACAGAAATTTCAAGTTTACGTGCAACCTATGAAACTAAACGGGGAATGGACTGCGCAGGGTTGAGTTTATTGAAATCCAAGGATGACGCGGATTCGGATGTAGTGGAGAGAAGGAACTCTTCAGATGACTCCTATGGCGAGCGTAATAGTAGAGAGTCTGTGACAAAAAAAAACACCGACGGTCTTCCTTGTCGAGCATAACTAGTCAAGTGTGTGCAACCACGTCCCAACTGCTGGCACCACTTTGCTACGTCGAAACGCGACACTGTGTTTGCTTCACACGCCTTCCTTATTTCACGGCGAATAAATTAACAACTGGGATTTTCATTCTCACGAATCGTACAGCTAGCCGCAATTGGAGCCTGGAGTAAATATCCAGGTGTAACATGCGATTTTTAACCGTCGTTAAAAAGACACTGCTCGAAAGATGTCTAATACAATTAATCATTAGACAGACTCCAGTTTACGTATGCGCCACTATACCTTGCTCTATTTTACCTCGACACGGCGACCGTTTTAACTTCTTCGACGTATCTCGAATATACATTTTTTACAGTATGACACAGCTAATAGATGGCGCAATAATTAGTATAATATGATACCGATATTTTACTATTTCCGCAAGGGTACGGCTATAATAGAAACCATGAGCGTAATGAATATTTTTTAACTGTCCAGTGCTAGCAGTTGTTAGGTTGTACATATTAATATTAGCTATTGTCGTCACCGATTATCATCTGTTGGTATACCATTGCGCGTAAGTTTTGTCTTGCTAGTATTGTCCTATCCAAAATGAGATTGTAAATGTTCATGACTAGTTGTTTTAGGCATCTCTTTTCAGTACTATCCAGACAGCGCATAAAAATGTATATGTACGTGTGTGTATATATATATAAACATATATATGCGTTATTAGAAGTGCGAAAATAAACTTGAGTAGTTACCTCTTTCAGACCCTTCACTTTAATTTAAAGTTTCAGTAGTTGCAAACCAGAAATGTGTACTTTACTTAAATCGACACAACACTTGTTTCGCTGTCCCCACAAATAAGGAGTACTCTTTGTGTTTGGTTTTAGTAATAGAAACCATTCATAACTTAAACCAGTATGCACATTTTACAAATCATGTTACCAATAGTTAGGGAAGGTAACTGGCCATTGAGCCACGCAGTGTAACGCACACAGTTTTATACACTGAATCTTTAAGGGTTAAAACGCCCGTCTACTTGAACATCTTTCCCACTTTTGAGGCATGGTGAGAAGGAGGCGATAAGGACGACACTGAAGCGCGCAGCAAGTGTTACATCGCCGCTACGCGCAAGGCGTGGAACTGGCGTTTAGGCTTCCCGTATAGCACGATTTACTGTGGGTATTAGGTTTTAACCGTACAATTTATTGGCAGACAGTTTGTAGAAAAGTTCAATGCAGGGCCCTTTACTATTTCCGTAGGTATTCCCCGAGAATATTTTAAGCTGTAACAGAATATGTCGTTTGTGGCCATGTTGAAGAACTTCAAAAAAGCGTTTATAATACGAGTGACGAGTTTTATTACTCCCTAATATGAGTTGTTATTTCTTCTCGTGTGGAAGAAGACTTTGTCAGCGTACAACAGTATGCTTTAAAAACAACGTGTTTTTCACGCTCACACTGAAATCCAGTNATCCAATTACAATTATTGGTTTTTCTATCTTATTAATATAGTTTAAAAAAGAAAATTTCAAAATTTCCCCTGCACCCAACTTGCTATTAATCTTGCACATCAGTATAGACATAACGACTCAACTACGTATTTATGTAACAATATTGATTTTCTCAAATTTTGGCAGAATTGAAATTGTGACTTAAACAACAGTTCGTAGTTTCCATGTCTTGTCCGTACTGCTGTGTGAGGTACATAACTAGTTGTGTATAGAGGTACTTTCGGAATTTTCTTTTTTAAAAATACAAAGCTAGGAAATCCAATAATCCCGCGTGGCAGGGGAAGTTTCCTTTTAACGGGGCCCGCCTAACTGGAGCTTGAACTGCGCTGAAGAGTGTTTGAAACAGACGTTCCCCCCAAAACTATTAAACGTGCATCCATTGTGATGATCTATGAACAGAACACGCACTTCAGACGAGGCCTATTGAGTGCTTTCATAACGTCGAGCAACATTTCAGAGCATTCCAACAAAGTTAAAACAGATTGTCCAAAGCACTGTATCTGAAAATACACGTGTCAGATACACACAAATATGCCCGAGGGCGCCGCGTTTGAACCTTGTCACAGGATTTCCACCAATAAAATACCACGGTAGCCGCTTAACGTTCCATATGTTTACGCAGCACCAGAACACCACACGTCAGTCGACAGCCCTCCGCGTAGCGGCGATGGCGCACCTGGTGCGTGTAACGGTGTAGCATTTTCCACTCCCGCGCTTCTCGGCCTAAGTTGCGGGAAATAGTTCCATGAAGGTAGGCGGGTCCCTTAAGCTCCTGTATTACGACCTCTAGTAAGGTTTATTCGACTCAGGTTGGGAAGCTCAATGCTTTTAATTTGGCAACTAAAATTTTTCGCCACTAAGTAAGCGCCAGTGTCGCGTGTGTACAGGATTTTCTCCATTTTCTATGTGGAAAAAAAAACCAAATAATTGCAATAATCGTAAATAAAATGAAAAATAACTAAGTAACTAAGTAAAACCTTTCTCTTTAATTATTAACGTAGCTTAAAATTTTAATTAAAGTTGACCTCTTTGGAACACTGAGCACATAGCGACGGAAAGTTTTCCTATGCCAAACTCTCCCATAAGAAATCTCTTTTTGTTCCTGAATTGAGAAGAATACACCTTACCTCTAGCTACACATCAGGTTAAAAATTAACTGCCAGATGGAACAAAAGAGTAGATTACGACCTACAGTAATTACTAACAAGAACTTTTATCAAAGGGTTAAACTATCTACAAATTCAAGTAGTGACAGACATTTACTCCTTTGATAAGCTGCAGAAATGTCATCTCAGACATTAGGTGGTTGTGGTGTTGTTTTGTTTATATGCATGTTGGTTTTGGGGGTTATATTAAAACATGAATCGGTGTTTTTTTGCTATTTTTGAGTGTTATGTGTGATAATCCTGCAAAATGAATGTAAACCAGGTAAATGCCAATAATGATGCAAAACATAAGTATTGTAAAATTAAATTATAATTTTTAATGATAAAAAATTGGAAAAAATATTAGGTCTGGGCATAATCATTTTGAGGAATCGGATGCCATGAAATATAAAAAATACATTTTCACCTCACCTTCAGGTAACCAACAACGCATAAGAATTGCTTGATACTAACTGAACATTTAAATTAATTCGTTTAAACTTCTTTGGAGCATAGTTCATTATCGTGAATGTGTTGTGATATGATTAATAGACTTTTGTGCAAACTTCCATTTGTTGTTTGTCCAAGGGCCCAAAATTCGCCTGGTGTTTTAAAGAATATGTACATGTTTTGCATATTTTGGGCATACACTTGATTTATTTTAAGCTAGATATTCTGAAACTGCGTAGTTATGTATATTTCTGTTGAATTTATAAAAAATATATTCGTACAAAAAATCCGAGTATAATTAATTTCCTTTTAAATCAAAAGCATTGTCACGATATATAAATGTGGTGATTAAAAAATATACATCTGAAATAATTACTTTCTTTTAGTGCTTCATAAATACACCAGTTATAATTATGAAAGAACCATAAGTGTTCTGTCGTAATTCTGACGCAGTAGGCGGCGTCTGACGTGCTTGTGAACTGAATCATTGGTTCACATCTCGTAATGCGTACTGCACGTTATAATAACAGGAGATATTATTCAAGAACTGTTTTCAAGAGAATTGTCAGTTTCAGTTGTGATGTTGCTAAAGCAGATGACGTGTTTGTTAAACAAGTTTCACAGTGTCAAGAAAGTAATGTTTTGCTTTGTTTACTGTACAGATTTGGTATAAAGGCTGCTGCATATATAAACCAAATAGATGTCCGAGATATAATATGTTGGAGGACTTTTGCTCTCCACGAAACTGTTATAAATCAGACTGCAGTTGTATCTGTATCTCAAACTCCTGTTTTGTTTTCACGTAAAAAAAATTTAAGTTGGAATTAGGTGATGAAATATTGATGTTTCGAAAACTAACTTTTATTTAATTCACTTTCTTAAAGAAGCAATAACCTACGTATTATATTCAAAACACATCTCGCACTCATTCTTGACAACTTAACATAAGCCACGATAGCAAATAGTGAATTATATTGCCAACGTACACAGTAACGAACCAGAACCTTGGAATACTTATCTAAACGGTAACTTGACTGAAGGAATGTTGATAATACAGGTTACCATCATATAGGGGCGTTGTCGTTCATCGCCGCGCGACCCCGGGAGGACTTCGATGCTTTAAAGCGAGGCGTGAGGGGAGCCCTCGTTGCATTCCGAGCTGATGGTGTGACGTGACAAACAATGGCGAGTATCCGCCGAAGGGCGTGAAGCTTTAACTAGGGCTGAGCAGAATATAGAGTTAAAACAATCATAACTTGTGTAGGCATTTAAAGTAATCAGTTTAATTTATGCTCAATAATGTACAGCCTTGGAGCTTAGTAAAATGGCTAGTTTATAGTAAGTCTGCTTGATCATTTCAACCACCTCACCCTTGGAAATGGAGATACATTAACTGGAGAGCCATTGCGTAACACTGGGGTGACCCAAGACTGTTGCAGTAGCGAGCGGCTTACCCTCGCCTGGGATCGGGAATGAAGATGACGTCGGACTCTGGGCTGGGGTCACTCACGCCGTAAGGGTTCTCCGCCTTCACCCTGAAGCGGTACTCGGATCCCTCGATGAGGTCGCTCAGGGTGGTGGTGAGCCACCTGCAGGTGGCCGCCTTCAGCCACACGTTCCAACCCAACTGCGCAACAACACACGATCATAGGCATATCAGGGGGGCTGTTAAAGGGGTCATGACCAAACACTCTCCCTCCGACATCATGTGTGAAACACTGTATTTACGGGGGGCCGCGGTGCTGCTACGGCTAGATCGCTCGCCTCCTAACAAGGCGAACCGGATTCGATACCCAGTGGGGTCACTCCCGGATTTTTGCTCTTGGGAATCATGCCGGACAATGCTACTGGTCAGCAGGGTTTCTCAGAGATCCCATTTCCCCCCCCCCCTCATTT